>CAKNXH010062270.1:113016-123175 GCA_932178445.1 Andricus quercusramuli
TCCAAGCTCTAGATTATTCTTCTACCGATTATTAGATTCCCGATTTTATTTGCTCCTCGAAATTAAATAATCAATTTTTTTGCTCCTCAAATTTGAAGTAATTGATTATTTTGCTACACGAACAATACATTTTCGAATTTTTCGCTCTTCGGAAATAAAGTGTCGGATTTTTCGCTAGTTGATTTCTAAGTTCTAGATTACTTTGCTGCCCGATTATTAGATTCCCGATTTTTTGCTCCTAGTAATTGAAGTACTGGATTTTTTACGTAATTGAATATGAATTTATAGATTATTCTGCCACACGAGTAAAAAATGCTTGATTTTTTGGCTCCTTGAAATTGAAGTACCGGATTTTTTCGCTACTCGAATTCAAAGTCCCACATTATTTTGCTACTCGATTAATAGATTCCTGATGTTTCCAAAGGATTTTAATGTTTCCAAAGGATTTTTCAAACATCGCACTATGTCCCGACCTCTATACTGTTCTGTATGGATGTTACGAATATTTTATCTATATGGAATTCCAAGCAGTATTTCTACTAGGTTCCATATCGAGATTTCTTACAAGATTTTTCAGACATCTCGCTATGTTCCGACCTCTGTACGGATCTATGTGGATGTTACCAATATGTAATTCATATGGAATTCCAAACAGAAATTCTACTAGGTTCTATACGTATATTTCGAACGGGATTTTTCAAACATCGCGCTATGTCCCGACCTCTATACTGTCATATATGGAAGTTACGAATATGTTATCTATATGGAATTCCAAACAGAAATTTAAGGGCTGGATCGAAGAATGGGACGTGCGCTTGGATCGCCCTGAACGTTGTGCAATCTCCCGAAAATCCCGCATGTCCCGTTCGCATGTGTTAACATTAAAAAAAAGATACAAATCGTTGATTCTCAGAGAACTTCCAATGAGAAAGTTGTTCCGTAGGGATTAACGAATAAATCTGCGCAAGCAGCATATTAATTCGTTTTGTATATCACATGATATCACGAGCTTAGTAAAACGAAATGATGCGCGCTGAGGAAACAGTTGCCGTTACTGCATATAGGTTGTGTATAAAAAATGTTTAAAATTTTACACACTTACCTCAAAGATATCTTGTGATATACAAAACGAAATAATATGCTCCTTGCGCAGATTTATTCGTTAATCTCTACGAAACAACTTTCTCACTGTGAGTTCTCTGAGAATCAAGGATTTGTAACTTTTTTTTAATGTAAACACGGGCGAACGGGACAACCGAGATCGTCGGGAAATTGCATAACGTTCAGTGGCAGTTTCAAGCCATCAGGCGCACATCCCATTCTTCGATCCAACCCTTGAATTCGACTAGGTTCCATGTGGTGATCTCTTACAGGATTTTTCAGACATCTCTCTATGTCCCGACCTCTGTACGGATCTAGGTGGATGTGACCAATATGTAATTCATATGGAATTCCAAACAGAAATTCTACTAGGTTCTATTCTTTTATTTCGAACGGGATTTTTCAAACATCGCGTTATGTCCCGACCTCTCTACTGTTCTACATGGATGTTACGAATATGTGATCTATATGGAATTTCAAACCGAAATTCTGCTAGGTTCCATATGGTGATTACTTACAGGATTTTTCGGACATTCGCTATGTCCCGACCTCTGTACGGATCTATGTGGATGTTACCAATATGTAATTCATATGGAATTCCAAACAGACATTCTACTAGGTTCTATACGTATATTTCGAACGGGATTTTTCAAACATCGCGCTATGTCCCGACCTCTATACTGTTCTATATGTATGTTACGAATATGTGATCTATATGGAATTTCAAACAGAAATTCTACTAGGTTCTATATGGTGATTCTTACAGGATTTGTCGCCCGCAAACATGTGGCAATTTAGAATGATTAAAAATCTTTCATTTTCCTTTCCGTGACCTCCTCGATCGACAGCGAACGCGTTTGAAAAGGTATTACAGAATTAAGATTCAACTATGTACAATAAGTGTTCATGCAATAAAGGAATCGACCCTGGAAACGAGAGTTCCGGGAGACTTGAATGGGGAATTAGGGAGCACGACATTTAGCGAATGCGACTCCTAGGGGGAATAGAATTAACTAAATTGCGCTGAGCAGACCACTCCCTCCCCCTTCACCCCTAATCCTAATTTTCTTTTATTCATTTGAGCATCATTTGTTTCATTCCATGTATAATTTATATTAAAGAAAAATTATTATTCAAATATGTTTGCAGAAGTTGCTCTTTGTACTTATTAAATTGAAATACAAGTTTCGTCTTAGGCAATACATTTCGAGGTTAGCAATGATGTTCGAACCTCTTAAAATATGTACCGCGAAACTTGTATCACTAACAAAGAGTGAACACCATAATTCACATCGACAGGAGCAAACATATTTCAATAAACACTCTTCTTTAATATAAAATATACTTGAAATCTTGAAATATTTGGACGTGCCACCACGTGCTACAAGGCACCAAGTTGACAAGTCCCCTGGCCCCTGTAAAACCGCAATCATTTTTGCATATTTTTAAAAAGATGCGCCGCCAATCGGGAATAGAAGACACTAAACACGGTCTCATTTTTCCCCATTAGAGTGAACGCACTGTGCTCGCGCCACAGGCCCAGCGAATCAAATTGCGGCACCACCACCAGACCAGTGGTGGCAAAGTCGAAAAGTTCCTCCACTACAGTTCCCACCACCGCGGCAGTCGAGCTGACAGGCGCTCCCGCGCCACCATAACGGCCAATCGCTGGTCGCCCCCCACCATATCCTACCTGACTGGCGCGCACGCACCAGCGGGTAGGGGGTCGAAGCTCTGAAGCAAATCGAAGAAGCCTACGACGTGCAAGGTCGCAGTGCTACTACGTGGGTAGCTTACAGCCAGCAGCAGCCTGGTACTACTAGGGCAAGCCAACGCACCGTAAGCAGCCGGCGCTCGACCATCCAGCCCAACGCAAGCGGCACACATCCAGAGGCCATCTATACTCTCCAGCCTAACGCAAACAGCATACATATTCTGAGGTTTGCTCAGCACTACCTACGGTACGGACAAGCCCGAAACCTCGCTACTCTTGACTTTCTCGGTCCTTGGGTCGAACGAAGAAAATAACTTAATAAAGCTGTTTATTTAATTTACGATTGTACCCGACCCCCCTTCTTCCCTTATCCCAGGTGTTATATAGGTAGCTACTTTTATTGTCATCAAACATGTTTACCTGTAGCTCCTTGGCGTAACACTACCTCCTTTACCGGGGGTCTACTGGTTGCCTCCCAAAGGGGACCTTTAGCCCGCCGATCAGCGAAAATCTCACACGCTCCCTTCATCGGGAACCCGGTGATTGCCTGCGAAGGGGACCTTCCGGGTGGCCGATCATGGGAATATCCCCCCCCCCCCCCCCCAATCCATTCCCCTCTTATCCAAGGCACCTTTGTGGAAATCCCAGTTGCACTGCACATCTCTGTCTTCTTCCAGGACAGCCAACCTTCCAAGGGTCCCCCCATTTTCCCCTCTTCAGGGCCACCACACCACGAAAATTATCACAAAGAAGGAATAATGTTCTATTGGCAAACAAAAAACATCCAGTTAGCTGAACCATCCCACCCTTCCACAACCTTACCAAAAAATCCCATAGCCTGCAAACAATAATGGTGGTCATCCTCCTCAACCACTCTCCTCAAGATTTCTTCCCATTGGCCATACGCCATTCTAAGGAAAATTTGAAATGGATATTGGGGATTCGCAAATTTGGGGGCCTTCAACTGACTACAGATTTTTCAGACATCTCGCTATGTATCGTTCTTTTTACGGATCTACGTGGATGTTACCAATATGTAATTCATATAGAATTCCAAACAGAAATTATACTAGGTTCTATAAGGTGATTTCTTACAGGATTTTTAAAACATTTTGCTATGTCCACAAATTTATTCTACTGATTTATATGTATTTCACTAATATGTTACCTATTTGGAATTTTACATAGAAGTTCTACTAGTTTCTATATAGAGATTTCTTACAGGATTTTTTAGACATCTCGCTATGTTCGACCTCTGTACAGATCTATGCGGATGTTACCAATATGTAATTCATATGGAATTCTGTACAGAAATTCTACTAGGTTCTATACCTATATTTCGAACAGCGTTTGAAAATTTTGGAAAATTCCTTTGAATTCGAAAAGGAAAAAAATCTAGTACTTCAATTCTAAGGAGCAAAAAATCTGGAATCTATTAATCGCATAGCAAAATAATCTGGAATCTCGAATCCGACTGGCGAAAAAGTCCGATGCTTAAGAAGGAATTTGTATTATTATCGGAATCGTTAACGATCGATCATGTGTAGATATCATTCACATACTGTGAAACGGGAAATCAACAATATCGATCTAATCTAAGGTCACGCCTTAAATAACAGAATTTCTTAACATCTCTTCAGACTAGATGGAGTTTAAAATTTATTAATTAAGACTGTTTAATTTCTGAAAAAAAATCTTTCTCCTTCCCTCCGGTGGGAATACGAACCATGCGTCTTTCCGATTGCCCGTCGGGTGCCTCAACCACTAAGCTACTACAGAGATCGAAGGCAGATACTTTTTTCAGATATACGCTTTTCATTTTTACATTCTCATCATAATGAGAAGGTACTGGTTTTATGCAAAAAATGACTTTCGCGGATTCCATCAAATGTCGACGTTTTAAGGCCTCCTGAGCCAGGAAAAATAGTTTTCACGTCGGTGTCTGTGTTGTTGTTGTAGTCTGTAAACACGATAACATTTGAAGAAATTATCCGATTGAATTACTCTTCGGCACACTTCATTAGAGTGTGAAAAGAAAGGACGAGTTCGTCAGCCAGCTATTTAGACGAAATTTCAAAAAGTTAGAGCATTTTTTAAATTTTTGTTATCATTTTTTTTTAAATTCGGAATTTTTATTTACGGCTCTTCGTAGCACATGGGAATTTGAACAATTTATCCTCATGACTTTTTTCGATAGAAGGAAAATTGTCAGAGCTATAGCATTTTCAATATCCAAAAAAACAAACGAAAATTGACATTTTGAGCCAAACAACGCACGATACGAAAAAAGTCCAGACAAGAAAAATGTTTCCTTTTGCACGTCCTACAAGATGATCATAACTTTCTGAATTTTCTTGAAAAATCGAAAATTCACATTTTTATTGCACAAAAAATAATAAAAAATTCAATTTTACGTTCGAACTATGCGAGATACGACAAATGATGATAAGACAAAATTTTTGCACCCAAAAATGAGCTAAAAATTTGTTATCATTCACATTTTGTATTTTTCACAATATTTCATTGTTTTTATGTTCTCAATACTATTTCGAACCACTAACACAATGAAATAAGTATCATTAATGCTCACAGTACTTGAAAATTTGTGTTTTTACATTCTCCTCCAGAGAAGGTATTAGATTTGTATAAGATTTGACCCCCTCCCCCGGTTTTCGCCAGATGTCCATTTTCCAATAATCATTTAAAAATTTATCATACATATGTTCGAAAAACGACTTAGATATTTTTTTTCTTCCCTTTTCAGAAACAAGCGTGGAGCGCGAGGTTTACATGATTTTTAAAGGAAATATCGAGCGCGAAGCGCGAGTGTCTTGATGAGAATTTTTTCCTTAAGTTGGATACAACTTTAAGTAAATTTGTTCTTCTTTTTATGTAAAACTGACGGAATTAAACCAAAAGCAAGTCATAATGATGAAGTTTACTAAGAGAGTATTAGCCCGCGAAGCGCGCAATAGCGAGCACACGAAGTGCGAAAACCTAGAGGAACCAAGCTTAAAGCGTCAGGCAAATGTGTCCGAGCGCGTAGCTCGAGATAATCTATTATTCGAGTACCTCAGTAACCTGGAACTCTCGGAGTCTAAATTCCGTTTCAACTTCAATATGATAATTGACGATAGCTTGATCATTAGGGCGTATCGAAAAAAATAAAGTTGTTTGCGCGAAGTTCTAATAGCAATGAAAACTTCCTTTTGGGAGTCAAAAACACTCCCCTAAAGTTTCATGAAAAAAAAAATTCCTTCTGTCTCCGCATCGTAGATATAGCTAAAAATCACAAAAAACGAAGCACTTCTTCAAATTTGAACAGCAAAAATTTTTTTATTTTATTTAAATTATCGATAAAAATAGTTCAAAGCAAGTCTATTTATACCTGTATAGGGATAATTCCATTAAAATATTTTTTACCCTTCCTAATTGAATTCGAAGTTTCAAAAAATCGAAAAAAGTCGACTTTTTCGCTATTTTCTTAGATTTATGGTCAATTTCTCGACTATTTGACCATATAATGTATGATATACGTTAATCAGAATGTATTTGCAATATGTTGAAATAATGATATATAAAAAATGTTGACATTAAAATAATTTTTATTGGCTTTGAATTACAAAAAAATACTTAAAGGTGATATATTGCTCTTTATTTGGCAATAAAATTAATTTTCGGTACATAAATGATCAGGAAAAATAGTTTGAAGCGAGGAAATTTGTCATTACATAGCAAAAAATGATTGAAATATTTTTTACCCTACCTAAGTGACCTTTAAATTTGAAAATATCGAAAAAATGGACTTTTTCGCTATTTTCTTAGAGTTACGGCAATTTTTGCAACTATTTGACCATGAAGTGTCTGATATACGTTGAGAATAATATATTTTCAATATGTCACGTCGATAATATATGCAGAAGGTCGATATTAAAATCATTTTTATTGATTGTGGATTATAAGAAAATCTCTAAAAGTGATATATTGATCTTTATTTCACAAAAAAATTAATTTTTTGTATCTAAAGCAGGTATAAATGTTTTCAAGTGTACCTAGATTTACACTTGTACACTGAGAAGGTAATTTAAATCATTCTTATCAGGTCGGAATAACTTAGACGATAAAAAAAACCCAGAATTCAATTTTTTCGCTATTTTCTCGAAGTTATATGACTTATCAACCATGTGTCCATCATACGAGTATGATATATTTCTTAAAGTATATCCTTAATAAAATCAAATAAAAAAATAGTCGGAACATATATTTGCTTGTGATAATGTCATTAAATTATCAAAGTATTACCAATAACCTAGTTTTATGTTGATTTGTTTCATTCGTTTCAATTTATTCGTCCTATTTCAATTTCGAAACAAAATCATTTTTCGTTTCAAAAATGGGCAAGCTTTTCCGACTTTCGAATCTTGATCAGATGATTCCATCTCTAACGTCAGAGGAGTAAGCTTGCCGAGATGCGGATGCGACTTCTTTCACACACCTTTCCGCTGCTTGAGTATGGCATGGAAGATGAAAAATGTCTTTGGAAATGAGATAAGTTACGTCCTTCGTTGTGAATTCTGTGAGATTTTGAATTGTCATCGATCTAGTTGATGGCGGTTCCGAAATCTTACCCTTCTCCCAGTCGATGAGTTCCGTGTAGTCTTTCGCGTCAAAATTTAACGAAGGAACCTCGAATTTCCTTAGATTTGATTTCTCAGTTGATTGTGTCGCAGAAATTATTCGAGACACTGCGAGCTTGCGGATTTTCTGCCTTTCGTCACATAGCATAGCGAGAAGAACATTTTCTGGGTGAGCAAAGTAGGCATTATTTTGTATTACTTTCTTAATACATTCAGCGAGGTCTTCCTTCAGGTAAGCACTCAAAGAAATGCTTTTCCAGAGATGTTTCGGGGCATTTTTAATAGATGGTTGACACTTAATTTCGAACCACATTGGAACATATACTCTCATGATGAATTGAACTAAAACTCTTAACTCAAATGATGGATTCTCTGCCCCAATGTAAGTTCGAAGAGTTCTATTCATCCTAGTCAACCATCTGGCGTGCGATCATTTCCCTGGACTTTTCACAGCAAGATCTTCAGAACTCTCTCCTTCTTTTATAGCATTCCATATATCTAGCAGGTACTTTTGATCAGAACTAAGATCACGGGTGTCAACTATAGGAGAATTAGGACTGTCGATAGAATCGAAGTTTACAACCGGGAGTTCTTCACAAGAAGCTAAGCTTTTTCCGATTGGACCAGAAAAATCGTTAGGACCAGGAGTTCCTCCATCAAGTTTTATAAACAAAGCTTTGAATGGCAGCTCATTACCATGAAGCTGACAGACACTCCATTGTAGCGGTTTACCCAATTCTAATTCTAGCAATCGAATTATACCTGCGTGTTTACCAGTGTTCGTAGGACAGCCGTCACAACCCACACAATCTAGATTGGAGGTATTAATTTCTTTGACAGAGAAAAACTCAAGGATATCATGTGTAATCGTTTTTGCATCTGAAGAAGATGAGGATATGTGTCCTAAATAAGTACTTCCTGGTTCTTGAATGAGAGAAGTATGTTCTTCTCGTTTTGTTGTTTGCCGTGTTTTTCCTTAACTTGTTCCATCCATTACTTTTGTTTCGTCTTTTCTTCCATCGAAGTAAAAAGCCTTTATTTCTGGAGCCAAAGAGAGCTGCTCTTTCTGAAGTTGGTGACGAGTTTTTGTTCTTTCCCGATAAAGTTTACTCTTGTCAAAAACTAAACCTTTTACTTCTGGAATGTACTTATGCACGTCCTGTAGAATTGCTGAAGCCAGTAAAGCAGCAGACCTGTATCCGATGCCGTATCTGTCGCAGACTTTTGAAAATGTTGGACAGTTTAATCTTGTCTGATCCGTAAATGTATTCCAATAAGGGACCCATGCATCCTCAACATCTTCTTTGGCGGGCTGGTAATCGTCTTTCAAATTTTCATCCATAATCAAGCCACAGTGAGAACTTTCGCCTGCAATTTGCACTTACTGACGCTTTCTTTGGATAACTCTTCACTTTGACCTTGAAGTATATCAGTCATCAAACGCTTCGATTGTACTTCATGACGATCTGATTGTTCCGAATCAATTTTCGGAAGAGACGAAAATGATTTTCTCATTCGCCTAGAAGATCGCTGGTCTAAGAGAAACACTCTGGCAGCTTCAGAAATATCTATCTCACAAGTGCAAGAAGCATTATCACACTTATAAGCCGCAATATCAAATAACTTTGATTTATTTGCACGAAACGCATTTCATTTGCTCTTGTACCAAGATTTATCTTTATCTCTTCCATGCGACTTTTTCAATTTCTTCAACTCATCTTGATCTGTTTTAACGATCTTTGTGATTCTTGCTTCTGTAAGAATTGGGATGGAAGATTCTTTCCACATATCCTGCAGTCTTTTCACAACTAAACGCGAAATATCAGGAAAACTTGGGTATCTTTTAGATTCTTTTTCAGTTCGAATTTTTTCGCATTCGAAAAAATACTATCTCATTACATCAAAGTGTTTAGGTAACCTCCGGTTAGTTAACTCACTGTATTTTCCAATGATAGGGCATTCGCCTAATAAATCCATTTTTAAAACTCAAACCACTAACAAATCACATACACTGTTTACTGAATTTCAACCGAAAAAAATGCTGTTTAATATTCGAGTGTTCCAGCTCTCTTATAACATACTCGCGATTGGACAGTCAAAACTGAATTAAATTATTTTTCTGAAAAGGCGGTTAGGAAAAACAAAATGTAAACAAAAGTCTGGTGAGCCGTTGTGCACTGGTAAAATGTAAACAAAACCTTGATGCACTCAAAAATTGAAGTGAACCATGTTTGTTTTGATTCTGGGGGTCAGTGAGCGGACCGCGAACGCATCAAAATATCATCTAATATTGAAAAATTAAGAATTGTAGATTTTGCTCATTGTTGAAACTACAAATCCATTCGGTTCAAAAATTAAACAGGATGTCCAAATTGAAACTCATATCAGAAATCAGCATAACAGTAATACTTTGATAATTTAATTACATTATAACAAGCAAATATATGTTCCGACTATTTTTTTATTTGATTTTATTAAGGATATACTTTAAGAAATATATCATACTCGAATGATGGACACATGGTTGATAAGTCATATAACTTCGAGAAAATAGCGAAAAAATTGAATTCTGGGTTTTTTTTATCGTCTAAGTTATTCTGACCTGATAAGAATGATTTAAATTACCTTCTCGCTGTACAAGTGTAAATCTGGGTACACTTGAAAATTTTTTCACCTTATTTAGATACAAAAAATTTTTTTTTTTTTT
>CAKNXH010062271.1:0-22888 GCA_932178445.1 Andricus quercusramuli
AGACATCGAGTAACGTCGGCAGTTAGCTGATGCCGGTCGCCTACATTAAACACCAGCAGCCATCGTTCATTCTCTATATATGGTCTTCTCGTTGTTCTGAATTGCCAATAATGACATCAGCATAGAATGTGCCGATTGAATAGTAAAATAAAACTAAAATAATGTTGATAAACAAATAAAACTGAAGTTGGATTGATGTAACACTGAAATAACATAAATGTAACATTTGGATAGTAGTTCCATAATTAAATAACAGTGATTGTTGGTCTGTCAATAATGGTTTATTTATTCTTTTCAAGTAGTCAAGGATAAACAGATAAACAACACTACAGTTACATTGATGTGTCATTGAATTAAGCGGATTTAAGTATCTGGCCAGGATAATAAATCAATTCAATAATTTATTTCGATTGTGTGCCAGTAGTACATATAATTAGCTAATTATTGGTATCTGACTCAACTTACTATGAATTTTATTAATTTTTCATTTTGTCATACAAAGTCTTGAAATATCGGACAAACGAGAATTCCAGATTTTTCCCTACGCGCTGTCAATGTCTGAGGATAAATAGAGGTTTTGGGTGCCCGGGACATACGGTCTCTGAGAAAGACGGCTTGGCATTGGAACACGAATCAAGATTGGAGTTCGGGGAAGGTCGACGACCATTAGAGTTGCAGAAGGTCATTAATGAGCTTTTTGCTCAAATACTAATCCAAACTCGGAGACCTCCCTCGAGTTGCGGTAGAGAGAAAGAACTATACGAGGATAGTATGGGTGCTGCCTCGAGATTATTCAAATCTCCCACCTATAGCACTGGGCGACAGGTAAGTAGTCGTGCTCTTGAACTAAACCCCACCTCTTCCTTTTCCGACGCGATCAGCGTTCATACGAAGGATATGAGTACATTATCCCTATTTTCCTATACTCAACCGCGAATGACCTCAAACCCTTATATGGCGTCGAACCATATGACTGCGAGTAGTAGCGGCGTTGCAGGATACATCCCCTGTCAATAACACAGTTACCACGTAAGCACCAATACGAAATATGATGTCTTCAGGACAATGATGTCGCACACTCAGCTAGCGAGTTTGGTGTGTGGCCTCTGGACCACACCCTCGAAATATTTCGTCGATGATGGGATTCTCAAATTTGGGATCGAATCCAATGACTCCACGGTATAAGAACTACCGAGAAAAGGGAGCTGATATCTCACTGCAACCCCTGTAATGTCAAAAAAGAGCCGTTTCACGACTTCCATTCTTTCTTGCGCGCGTTTTGAGAATCCACCATTATCGGTTGATAGTCAGACTCAAACCAACCAAAAGAGGGGATGGAAAAATTTTCAGTTTGCGTTGTCTTCACAAAACGCTGTATTTCAATTTAATTCATGTGGAGTAATATCGGACCATACTGATAGTCAATCGACCGATCAACGACGAAGTCAGCCAGCCCAAAGGAGCAATCAAACGGGCTCGGAGCCAAATATTTTCTTTCCGGCCAACAGTTCAGCTTTTATGTGTTTTGGGTATTCCGTCTAGAGGAGGGAAATCTTCAGGGGATCTACGCCTATTGCTACGGGTCCACAGAGGTCCACCCCCATTTTTAGTAGGCCAATATTGAGATGCCTTACGCCAATATTGAGATTCATTACGCCACTTTACAATGATATTCTTCAATTTTTGCGTACCCTAATCAGTCATGAGAGGGAAGGCTTCCTCCAACTTAGTATTCCCATTCTAGATCACATCATGAAATGGTTGACATTATCGATAGGAAATAAGAAATCACCTTCAGTGGGGATGATGAGACAAGTGTGGAGAATTTCTAAACTAGGGTAGAGGAGGGGCGATCGGCCTCAGGCCTCTTTATTCTGGATAAATTACCCCTACAATGGTTTTATTATAATTTGCATGCTTGGTCTGTCTGGCAACATTTCAAAACTTCGTTCCTAATGATGTATGGAAATATCAATTATCAATAGCGTCTTGAAGAACAATTCACCACTAGATATCAGGGTCCTGATGGAAGGACTGCTGATTACCTAACATACTTCCGCGGCCTTGTTATCATCAGTTAACTTCACTTACCACAGAAGGGGAGCGAACGACAAATCCAAATGGAGGTGAGCGGCTGCCACCTAGCCTATAAGATTCCTTCTTCCCTAAATTGGTATATGCATGTTGCAAATCATCGCATGTCGTTTGAGGTATATGATGCGTCAATCGCGGAAGCGAATTTATTATTTCAGCAAGATCTCATTAAACCCTTAAATCGTAAGTGGTGCAGCCCAGTGGTGATGGCACATAAGCCGGGCGGTAATTACCGTCTGTGAATTGATTTTCAAAGGTTATATGAGGGAACTTAAATTCAGCTCGATACATCTCAACCTCAGATCTGAACACGGTGTACCAACAGACCCCTCTAAGTGAAGATAGTATGCCAATCACGGCTTTTAGTATCACAGGTAAAGGACTGTACCGATTCAAACGCATGAAGTTTGGTTCACCAGGCACCCAGAAACCTTTCAACGGTTGATGGACGAAGTCATTACACCGGAGATGAAACTACGCATACTTTCGTATCTCAAACACTTGATTGTCATATCACAAAAAAAACTTTTGAAGAGACCTTTTATTAGTTGCAGAATACTATTAGGTGCTTAAATAATGCTAGGCTGGCACTCAGCCCAGACAAATGTAAATTTTGTCAAACTGAAATGAAGTTACTGGGATTTAAGGTGAATGAAGATGGATTCTTAGTAGACGATGATAAGGTCCGCCCCATACTTGATTATACTCGACCCAGAAACGTTAAAAAAGAGAGACGCTTCGTAGGGGCTACGTCGTGTTATAGGAGATTCATCAAGGACTAAGCTAGAATCTGTGAGTTACTCACTCGTCTTACCATGAAAAACTACAATATCTCTTGAGGACACGAGCAGGAAGACATTCCAAATTCTAAAAACAGCCTTGGTGTCATCTTCTGTTTTGACGAACCGAAAGGCAAATTAGTGTTGAGCGTTGGCTCAACTAGAATAAATATTCGAAATTCTTCATTGAAAGGGATTGATGCACGGAATGCCGGATGCACTATCTCGTATGTTTGAGGATGGAGAAATCGACCATATTGCGGTCTTGATGCCTGTCGAAGATGATTGGTACCGGAACAAATTACTACTAGTGCACGTCGTGCACGGCATGCTTGAAGCCGGCCATTTAGTTAGAAATTAAACTTACAACCTAAACAAGATCAATCACGCGGGCTGATGTTATTTTAACCCAAATTAAATAAGAATTGATTATTAATTCCATTAGAGGCTCAATTAAAATGAATCAATACAAATTATGCATAGCAATTTGATTCAGAATAAGTCAATAAGATAGAAGATTTGACGCAAGATTATGAATCGGGCAAAAATTAAACGTTAATTAAATTATAAGACATTTTTTTACCATAAAATTTTTTTTTCTCCGTTTCATTCTTGGATAAACCTGTAAATGATAGTGTACTCAGCCCGGGATATGTCATTTATCCAATTTCAGGAATTTCCCCTTTATTACAGATTTGAATAAGGAAGAAAGAGATTACTGCCTGGTATTCGCCCGATTAGGCCAAATCTTGTGAAGGGTTCGATTTAAATTATGTGCTGAATTATTAGTTTTTTATTTCATGAATTTCAAAAATCGTTAATAACATGATGTTAATATGATTTTAACATGATCTTTTTTGTACACATGGTCTAAAATCAAAATTTTTTAAATATTGATTATTAATTTTTTAAGTTGTGGAAAAAATCGTTAGTTGACACAATCTATTCGCCTTTCAGAATTTGGAGGTCATTTTGTTTAACAACAATAAATATACTTGCCAGACCACGGTATTCAAAAAATAAATGATAGTCATTTGTTTTTTTTTAAATTTCTTGCCACGTACTTCCTCATTTTTCATGAACTGCTCGAGATGAAAGGGCAATATAAAAAAATTAACAAATATCATCCGAAGGAAATCTCAGCGAAGGAAATAAAAGAAGTTCTTTGTCGCATATGATTATATGTGATTCCCTCCCATTCAAGAATGCCAGGGGACCACGATCACAATGCTGAGGTGGTCTACTTTCTAGTTCAGCCTGACATGCGCGCTGTGCCCCGAGTCTCGCAGGTGACGTAGGAGACAGAGGCCATGCTCATTCGTTGTTCTGAACTGCTGATGAGCACTTTACTTGACTCCGCATGAGAAAGGGAAGGCGACGACTGCCAGTTGAGCAATTTTAACTATTTTCTCACCATAGTTAAGTAGTAGTATTACTTGGAAATGAACATGCGTGTCAAAATAGTAGGCACGCACCGCGAATGTTGCTAATTCTCAGTCAATAAATTCCTTTCTTATTTCCCTGATAGAGTCGATATCCTTAATACGACTTAATATGACTTCTCATAACGTGTGAGTCTTACTGCAACAATTTTTCATCAAAATCCAATTATTTAAGTGGGGCGGATGCTCACTCGTTCATGTTAGAACAAAGCCTGGTACAAATGATCATCTCCGTAATTAAATCTTCAATTAAATTTGTAACGAGCAGTGCCTCTGCTTGTTTCTATACATAGACACATATATAGAAAAAACACGCGCGTCATCGATCGGCGCGTCACGAGGCGAAAGCCGACTACCCCGTTCTCGCGAGAATCGATGGCGCGCCTGCGCGCTCTGCTAATCCATCAGCCGCGAGACATTAAAAGGAATCGCGGCCGCGGAATAAGACACAGTTCACCGGGAGCGGCAAGCCGGATACACCGAGGTACCTGCGATTGACGAACTGACTGGTCTCTCTACCACCTGGAGCTATTATGGTGGAGCGACCGGGACCAACAGCCGACTAACTCCTGGGCAATTTGCACTGTGCTTAGAGGCCGAGGCGAATCGTGACCGCCTGGAGCCACGACGGCCAAGATTCGCTGACTAAGTGTTGGCGCCAACCAAGGACACATGTCTAACGCCCCCTTCCTCTTGGACCCCTACTCCACTCACAACCTAGACATCTCCCGTGGGAACTCTCGATGAAGTCCACCCGACATAGGACCATCTGGCGCAACTGTGGCCGTACGTTGGGCAAAGCGGTTCGCTGGTTCACACCCAGCCTAACCTGAAATAACCTGAGTTCCTGTGCCCGCTTGGAGGGCCCACTTGATGTACGACTACCTGGAGCAACTATGGTCCTCCATCGGACAAAAGGGTACGCTTACTCACACTCAGCCTACCCTGGGCCAACCTGGTGTCATCCCCTGCCGCACAACATCAATCTGACCAACCGGACCGATCACCTGGTGACCAAGCACGTCCTGCGTCCCCCAGAGCGCCTCTCCCTCTATCCGCACCGTAGCGCTACCGATTTCCGAGCGAGACGAGCTCAGGGGGACGACATTTGACTCGCTCGCCGATGATCCGCTTGACCCGCGAGTCCGACCGCTTACCGGTTTTACCATGCTTACAGGGACAGGCCTGAACACGCTTGTGCACGCTGAACATCCGCTCTCTCTCTCTCTCTCTCTCTCTCACACACTCGCTCACGCACCGCAACCAACCTTCTTTTTCTTCTCTACATTAAGACTCACGTACTTCACACGCACACCCGAGGACCTGTAGACGCAGACACACCACACTTACACTTTAAACTGTCAACAGCACACACACACACGCTCGCACACATATTTTCGACACGCCGACCATCACACAATGGGGAAAAAGTACATTTTTTGGTTCAAAATACGATTCCTGCTGAATCTGTCGACCGATGTAGATATTTTTTTGTAGAAAAAAGCTGAGAAAATTTCGGAGAGAATTGTCGAGGTCGATTTTTGAAAAAGATCTCCAGTTTTTTATAAATAAACACATATATGGTAAAAAATGACAATTTTTTTAGATTAGTCCTCTGGCTTCTTAGAAATAGAGTGAAAAGTTTCGCAATTAACTCAATTTGATAGTGCAACATTACTAGAAGATTATCCAATAGCGAGCAATAAATAAAAAAATTTTTTACTAAACAAATAATTTGTTAAAAGTTCATTTGCGCGATTTTCATTATTTTCATATTATTTTACTAATCTTGTAAGTAATTCTTCGCATAACAGCACTATGATGGAAAAATTTCGTATGTAAATAATAATTAACAATAATATAAACAAATTTCGTTACAAAATGCGCACTTTGGGTGTGTTTTGAAGAAAATCACCGTTTTTTCGGTCTGTACTTATAATTATCTAACTCGAGGCAGTTTTGATACAAGAGACAACTGAACAATAATATTTATAATTGATATAAACAAATTTTATAACAAATAAAAAAGGCCGGAAAAAAGTATTTTTTCATTATCAATTGAGTAAAAAATTCCTCAATTGCCTCAATTTTCCAGTGCAACGATACTAAAGGATAATTCAATAGTGGAAATTAAACAAAAAAATTTGTTAATAGACAAATTATTTGTTAGAAGTGGATCTTCTCACATTTGTATCATTTTTATATTATTCTTTCTTATCTTGTGATTAATTCATCTTATAACAAATGAAAGTCGGGACACTCATGAGTCTGATGAAAGGTTTTCTCCGAGAGTTGATAAGCTACATCACATACATTAATGGTTGCTGATCTTTATTTGTTAGTTTTGTGGTGTAATAAATGACAGTCTCATTGATCTGAAGTTAGGCAAAGAAAATAACGCATGCTTCTATTTATCTGATTATTTTTCATTCTCATATCATCTGAGTCATTTAGTTTCCAGCATTTTTCATTCTTTCTGTGTATGTATACATATAATTTAAAAATGAGTTCTATTAGAGTGCCGAATAAGATTCTAAGTGATCTGTTAATAGCAATTACTAGTAAAGACGTAAGAATTCTGTTAGATTACCTTCGCACGGCTAGCTTGATAGATAATGAGCAAGTCAATTTGACACGAGAAATCTTGCTGCGGCACTTCATTCCGTCTTCTGAAAAAAATGGAAGAGTGCTTTCTATAATGCAGATAAATTTTCTAAACTGAACAGTGCATGGTTGTCATCTGATTCCATCATATCATTGGATCCCACAAAAGTAGGCAGAAGATCTTGAGAAGATTTTGAAACCAGTTCCAAATCGACTAAAAGAAGGAAAACACTCTCTCTTATTGACTAATATTCTCACATTGTAATTGAAAATGCTTTTTTGAATAATTTGTGCTCTTCTGGGAAGAGGAACTTGGCCAAGGAGATAAGAAGTATGATATCAAAAGTTGAAGATAAAGAACATGGAGAACATGAAGAATTTCAAAGACAAATGGAGCCATTTACTTTAGAACAAGCTATTTCTCTGGCTGAAGATCACAAAATTGACGAAACATCAATATGAAACTATTAGACTACAAGCTGAAGCACATAATGCTGACATTTTTGCCTCTTCATAAAAGTCTTGAGGAAGCCAAGAGAGAGTGTCTTCCTCTCGAAAAAAGCATAACAGTTACAGAGCCTGGGGTGAGGATTGAATTGCAAGATTTGTGCGATCATACAGTGAAGCGTATGTTGGAAATTCCAAATATTTTGCCACCAGATATAGTTGGAGGGAAAAATGACGTGATGAAGTGTCAATATAAATATGATTGTAACGGCTCATCTGACCAGAGCGAATATAATCAAAAGTTCTGTGGAGCAGAAAAATCAGATGCAGGAATTTTTATGATGTCAATGGTGCCATTACGAATAATTCAAACTTGTTCCCATAAGCATGATAAGAATTGTTCGGAATCTGCAAAGCCCTTGACAATTTGGAAAAACGAGAATCATGGATCTACAAGATTATGTAGGCTGATCATGTTTGAACATGCACCAGCAACTAAGGAACGAACGACGACAGAAGTAGAGTTGATGGAAGACAAAATCAGAAAACTCAAACCTACAAAAATAGAAGTACCGAATAGTCGTTGTACCATAACTGTCTTTCATGATTTCGTGTTGACTATGGTAGATGGAAAGGTGTGTCAGGCTCTTCCTGGAACTCCTTCTGCTGCCACATGTTACATTTGTGATGCGAAACCATCGCAGATGAACGACTTACATAAACTTGTAGATAAAACAGAGAAGGTACAAAATTTCAGATACGGACTCTCTACATTGCACGCGTGGATTCGTTTGATGGAATTGATACTGCACATAAGCTATCGTTTAGGATTCTGAAAGTGGCAAGGAAGAACTGACGAAGAGAAAGCGAAAATGAAAACTGCAAAACAGAGAGTCCAAAAAGAATTCAGTGGTAAGATGGGGCTCATTATAGATGTTATAAAATATGGCTTGGGAACTACTAACACAGGAAATACTGCTAGAAGATTTATCAGAGATCCTGATTTGACTTACGAAATCACAAATGTCGACAGGGAGTTGATCCGTAGATTGGGCATAATTTTGCAAGCAATGGCTTCAGGGTAGGCAATTGACACTTATAAGTTCGGAAATTATTGCCAAGAAACCGCGCAAATGTACGTCAATCTTCATAATTGGTACTACATGCCAGTAACGGCACACAAGATGCTGATGCATGGAGCCAAAATTATTGAATCTGCTTTCCTCCCCATTGGTCAATTGACGGAAGAAGCTCAAGAGGCGAACAACAAAATTTTCAGATATCTACGAGAGTTTCACACTCGAAAACGCAGCAGAGAGGCTACTAATAAAGATCTTGGACGGAAATTGCTGATTGAATTGTAAATCAGAGGAA
This sequence comes from Andricus quercusramuli, assembly GCA_932178445.1. Lineage (NCBI taxonomy): Eukaryota > Metazoa > Arthropoda > Insecta > Hymenoptera > Cynipidae > Andricus > Andricus quercusramuli. The sequence goes on from CAKNXH010062271.1 coordinate 8,741, forward strand.
AAAATGGAAAAAGGAAGTAATTCTCCTAGATCCTGAAGCTCAATACTTGCTGAAGACGTAAAATGGAAGCATGGAGTCATATTTTGGCAACGATAGAAGACTTTTTCCCGGCCTTTTTTTATTTATTATGAAATTTGTTTATAACAATTGTAAATATTATTGTTTAGTTGTTTCTTGTATTGAAACTGTTTATATTATTGCTAATTATTATTGAAATACGAAATTTTTCCTTCGTAGTTATGTTATGCGAAGAATTACTTACAAGATGAGAAAAATAATATGAAAATAATGAAAATTTAGAAAATGAACTTTTAACAAATTATTTGTCTAGCAAAAAATTTTTTTGTTTATTGCTCGCTATTGGATAATCTTCTAGTAATGCTGCACTATCAAATTGAGTTAATTGCGAAACTTTTTACTCTATTTCTAAGAAGCCAGAGGACTCGACTAAAAAAATTGTCATTTTTTTACCATATATTTGTTTATTTATAAAAAACTGGAGATCTTTTTCGAAAATCGGCCTTGAGAATTATCTCCGGAATTTTCTCAGCTTTTTTCTAAAAACAAAAATATCTAAATCGGCCCACAGATACAGTCAAGTCTATACAAAAAATTATTAAAATAATGTACAAAATATAACCATCAAGGGGCAAATTAAAATATATATAATTGAAAGTTTTGTCATAAGGGCAACCGCGGGTCACGGAGCGATCCTAGGACACTACTGCCGTAACTTCGATGCCGCATTGTGCCGTTCGATGTACGTCCTTCCCGCATGAATTGAAGGGCTGGATCGAAGAATGGGACGTGCGCTTGGATCGCCCTGAACGTTGTGCAATGTCCTGAAAATCCCGCATGTCCCGCTCGCCCGTGTTTACATTAAAAAAAAGGTACAAATCGTTGATTCTCAGAGAACTTCCAGTGATAAAGTTGTTCCGTAGGGATGAACGAATAAATCTTCGCAAGCAGCATATTAATTCGTTTTTTATATCTCAAGATATCACGAGCTTAGTAAAACGAAATGATGCGCGCTGAGGAAACAGTTGCCGTTACTGCATATAGGTTGTGTATGAAAAATGTTGAAAATTTTACACACTTACCTCAAAGATATCTTGTGATATACAAAACGAAATAATATGCTCCTTGCGCATATTTATTCGTTAATCTCTACGGAACAACTTTCTCACTGGAAGGTCTCTGAGAATCAACGATTTGTACCTTTTTTTAAATGTAAACACGGGCGAACGGGACAAGCGAGATTGTCGGGAAATTGCATAACGTTCAGGGGCAGCTTCAAGCCATCAGGCGCACATCCCATTCTTCGATCCGACCCTTCAATTAGACAACTAGGTAGTATGTGTCTTAGGTAATCGGGCGCGCATGGTACGCTCTGCAGATATTTCGGGAATACCTTGGCTAAAAATGTGGCGACGGAATGCTTAAGTGGAAATGACACCGTCTTGAAACGCCAAAATGGAACCCTCCGTACCAGACTTCAATCCGAGTGATTTGAGGTGAGCAAAGTTTAGCTCATACGACATCGACTGATCCTTCACATTTCTGTGGAAGATGCCGTGCATCCTCTTGTCAAGAAACTGTTCGCCGATTTTTGTGTCCTGTGCTTCCTTGATCTGGGCCTTCAAGAGTGAGTACTCGAGATGGATAATGTTTGATGCTTTTTGCTCACACCGGATATTAAAGTCCAGGCCAAGTGTTTCAGCAACCTCCTTCGCTACTTTCTACATAAACGCTCCATTGCCCACTTCTTCGTGTTTCTTGAAGACATTGGGTCATGAACATATTCGAGATTCATTATTCTGCGACCACCTTGACGGCGCACAGTGGAAGGAGAATGGATTGTCGTTTTTAAAAATCCGCCTACAACGCATTTCGCAACCAAATGAGACAAACTCAGGTGCAAAATACTCGGAATGGGTTCTACTTTAGCGAATGACTGCCAGAAAGTTGCGAAATTTCTCTTTTAACCTCCAAATTTTTCACCGAAATTGCGAAAAACTTCTCTATAAAAACTTGTTGTACAACAAAGTCAATAACTAAAAAATCGATCCATTTAATCATCAATTATGTACCTGAATAGTCTGATTCTTGTAATACGTCCATCCTATATCCCTATAGTTCGATTAACATAACCTCAAGAGCTAAAAAGTGTGTCTTTTTCACTTTCGTTCAATATTTTGCACTTGGGTTTGTCTCATTTGGTTGCGAAATGCGTTGTAAACGGATTTTTGAACCTGACAACCCATTCTCCTTTCACTATGCAGCGTGAGGTGTAATGTCGCGGAACAGATGTCTTAACGTGCATGGATTTGCTCATGGGTGTAACATTTCGTGACCCAAAATCAAGGGATCTGAGCTCGTCCTTCGTCCATGCAACCACTCCAAAAGAATAGAGTACTATTGGGTCAGCAAGCATCTTCGTTGCAGATGCTTTATTCCTTGCAGACAATTCGGAGAACCAAATTTGTCGAAAAAGACTTTTTTATCTGCATGAGAGAGCATTCTATATAGAGAATACGTCTAGAATGCGGCTCTGTGGCACGCCCAGGTATGTTTAGGTATCTTCAGCGCCAAGGGGTCGTATATCGCTTCAATCCACAAGCCCAGGATCTTTGAGGATGCCATTAAGTTTTCCGCGCTTCAAATTAACCTTGGCGCATTTTTCGGAACTAAACTTCATCCCAATCTTCAAAGTGTACTCCTCGACAATCTTTAGAGCTAGATTTATTTGCTATGAATTTCTAGCACACATCTGAAGATCATCCATGTAAAATACAAGAGTGACCATATGCTTTCAAAATCCGAGATTGTTGCAGAAGTATCTTCGGAAATTGAGAAGTGCGAGAGACAGTGGCAATAGTGTAAGGCAAAAGAGGGGAGGGCTCATGGTGTCGCACTGAAAGGTGCTTCTCTGGAAGATGAAGTTTTCAGTTGCCACATGATTTTTTCCAGATGAGATAGTAAATCTGGTTTTACAAAGCGGCATCAATCTCTATATGCATCTAACTATGTGTGGATGATGCCCTTGAACTTTTCAAAAGACAGATGATAACTCTAGGGGACGTTGAGCCGCGTTTTTCTTTGAGCTGCGTTGTTGGTACATCTACCGCTGCATAGGTCAGACTGTCCAAACAATCTTATTATTTAGGATAGCTGTGAAGATCTCATACAGGGTGTTCAGATAAAAGATCAGCCCGTAGTTGATATGTGGGCATTTCACTTCACGACTGCTTAGACTTCTCTCAAAAATGACTCGACACCCTCTGGTTTATGCGGGTGGTCATCAGTAACTGGATGGTCTGGGAAGAGTCGAGATGGTCAGTAGCTTTACCTTGTTGAGTGTGCGATGTCGGATCCGTAATTCGCACTCAAACTTTCGAACCATGGCAGTGAACTTCCTGCGGATGTTATGTAGTCCATCACACACTGAATGCGGGAGGCATACTGTCTTACCCAGTCTATCTTTGTGCTGATCTAATGTATGCGTCTTTTGGTCTTATGATGAGCCGTTAGTTCTGTTTTCTGGTTTGTATTCGTCAAAGTATTCGCGTCATTGCGAAGACTACAACTGATGGTCCCCAGGTCGAATTTTTCGGAAAAATCTCTAAAAAGAGCGTCATGCAGTCCAGCCAGATATTTGGGCTTGAGGGAAACCTTGAAGTTGATGTTTCTCCTGATCTTAAGGCATTGCTCTTCCTTTATTGGATGCCTGCTCGAGGTTGGTCTCAGTGTCGCCTCCCTTTCTCTGTTACCGGGTGGTTCTAGCTGCAGTATAGCACGGGCTCTGCTCACATCTCCCTTTTTCCGAAGATACAGGGTACCTTTCCTCGCAACTCGAGGAAGCGTTGAATAGCCTGTTCAAGATCGCCTTGCATTTTGGAGCAAAAGTTTTAACAGCAAAATTAAACTAGAGAAAATTCTGAGAACACAAAAGAAAAGAATCTTCTATCTTTAGTAGGTGCCGAGTTATTACTCTTCAAAGAACCCGGATTTTTTCAAAGAAGAGTCGATAAAACCCTATTCTGAACTTTGTATCCGTATTTTACCTAACCCCAATAGGCCATAAGCTATGGTCTCTCAAAGTTGACAACTTTCGATCTATTTTTCAGGAAAAATTACTCGTGTTCAGTAATTTCAAAATATTTCCTTCATGGGGAAAGCTGTGCAAATGATGACAGAGAAGAAGTTATAGTTCAGGAAATTAGGCGTACATTTAAAAAAATTAAAATCTTCGAACCTGCATGGATTATGACACCATTTTTTGCCATTTTGAGCTACTTTTATTTTAATATAAATAAATAAATAAATGAATGAATGAATGAATGAATATATATATATATATATATATATATATATGTTGGTTATGGAACTGAAATGTGATGGAGATCAAATGTGTGAAACATTATTTCACTGAAATTGATATACGTATTGAATTTATGTACATATACTGCGGAGAATTTTTCAGGAATGGTCCCAAAGAATTAACCCCTACGCGGAGGCGTAACAATCATGCCGAACGCTGAATAGCACCCGGGTGAGGTGCCTCGAACGGTGACTATAGGATGCTGGGCGACCTCTCAGAGTATGCAGCCTTATCCTTGCATGGGGGGCTTAACATGGATGGATGAACCCTTTCACTAGCTACTCGTGGGAAGACAATGATAACACTAAACGTAGTTGTAGTAAGTGCGGTTCAAAACAATCGAACGCGCAGGGCTTCCGACAATGGGTCGAACAACAATGCCAATTACGCTACAGTTGGGGGAGCTAATCAAGACGGAGTCAATGCTATGGAGTAGCAGAATCTCAGTCTGCGAAACCATGCCGAACAACTCCGGAAAAAGGGTTACGTAAGCAGAGCGCTTACTCATTCGCAGCCGGAACAAGCGAAAGGCATCCAATAGAGGAAGAGCAATGCTTCAGAATCCAAAGAAACATCAACGTCCAGGTTTCTTTAAATCCCAAATATCTGGCTGAATTGGATAACGAGCTTCGTGGAGCTTTTTCGAAGAATGCGACATCTGGACTATCAATTGTGGTGTGTATAATGCAGCGAGAGCTTTGTCGGATGCAAAGAGAGTACTGGTTCTGCATTCAGTGTGTGATTAACTATTCAACAACTGGCAGGTATTTCACCGCCAAGTTTCGATAGTTCGCGCGCAAACTGCGGATCCGTTATCACACACTTAAGAAGCCATAGTTGCTGACCATCAGGCAGCATATTTTTGACAGAATACGGGTACTGTCTGACGCTAGGAGAAGTCTAGAACGAAAGAAGAGGTAGGTTAGAGAAAACCAACAGTTTTTCTCTGGCTCATCTCAACTCTTCCAAGATCCTCCAGATATTGTCGACCATCCGCTGAAACCAGAGGACTCGAATCATTCTGAAGATAATGTCTACCAAGTTCAGCATCCACTTGAAGAAGGCTCAAAGAACCTAAATAGCTTCAAGGAGCTGTACAATGTCCTTATATGACCTGAGGAAGAATGCCAACCTATCACTACCGAGGAGGTGAAAAAAGTATTAAGGAAGAGAGAAGTTTCCTTCAACCAACCAGTATCTGGCCGCATTTTGACTTCATATCTAAAGTCGGAAGAGCTTATTCCGGAGTAGTTGAGGAAGGACGTACAGTACTCCTTCCAAAGATGCGCAACTTAGCTGACCCGATGAATTACAGGCCAATCACTTGTCTGAACATACTGTATCAGATCTTTACAGCTATCCCAAATGATAGCATTGTTTAGACAATCGGACCTGTGTGGCGAGAAATGTACGAACAACGCGGCTTAAAGAAAGGCGTAGCAGGATGTTGGGAGCATCTGCTCATCGATAGATGTGTCTGCACAGACGCAGCATCCTACAAGCTCTTCCTATCGATAGCCTGGATTGATTACCGGAAAGCTTTCGATTCAACCTCCCATACCCTTATCATCTGTCTGTTAAAAAGTTCAATGATTCATCCGCATATCGTCAGGTGCATAGAGAGATTGATGCCACTTTGGAAAACTAGATTTACTATCTCATCTCATCACATTATTGCCACTATTTCTCGCACTTCACGATTTCAAAGGGTACTTTTCCGGCAAACTTGGAAATCGAAAGCATAAGGTCACTCATGTATTTTACATGGATGATCTTAAGATGTATGCTAAAAATAAAGAGCAAATGCACCTAGCTTTAGAGATTGTCAAAAAATACACTCAGGAGATTGGAATAGAATTTGGTCTAGAAAAATGCGCCAAGGCTTATTTGAAGCGAAGAAAACTTAATGGCACGCCCGAAAATCCTAAGCTTGTCGATGGAAGCGCTATAGGACACCTTAGCGCTGGAGAAACCTATACACACCTGGGCGTATTACAGAGCCGCATTCAGGACGTGACATATATAAATGATCACGAAAGGTTATGCACATGAACAAAAGCATGAACTTTAAGTCTTCTGTTCCAACACTCCACATCTCACGCCGTCAAGTTGGTCGCAGCGGAGAAGGCAATATCAGGGGTGAGCAAAATGCATACAATTTTATCCATTTCAAGTACTCACTCCTGAAGGCCCGGATTAAGAAAGCACATGACGAAAACATCCGCGAAAAGCTCCTCTACAATAAGATGTACGGCATCTTCTACCGAAACGTGGAGGATCAGTCGATGTCGTATGAGCTAACGTTTGCTTTTCTTGAATCACCCGGAATGTCGATGAGCATGGAGGGTTTCATTTTGGCATGTCAAGAACGTGTAATTTCAACACTGGCATACCGCCGCCACATTTTAAGTCAAGACATTCCCAAAGATAGCTGCAAAGCGTGTCATGCACACTCCGAGCATCTAGGAGACATATTATCTAGTTTTCCAACTCATGCGGGATCGATCTACATCTGAAGGTACAATGCGACACTGAGAGTGCTTTATTACCATATCTGTCACTCTTACGGCATAAGCCCTAATAACGCTCCGCTAAACGCTCCCAGGGAAATAGAGTCAATTGTCAAAACTGAGAAGTGTCGCATATACAGAAACTTCATATTCTCGACAATTGTTTTTGTTGCGCACTCACGGCTTCACATAGTTCTCCTTGACTTCGAGAAGCGAAACATGTTCGTTATCGAATTCTCGGCAACAGCTGACAAAAACGTCATAACCAAGAAAAATAAAAAGAAAGAGATGTCATCATCGGCGCTCTTAGTGGTGCCAAGCTAAGACGCTTGCAGGGAAGATGCAGAAGGCGGTCGTCCGTGGGTCGCTTCGTGTCCTCAGGGTACACGAGACTTTTGCCGGATCACCGTATTGAATCCGTCGCAGACTGTAACCATCGATCTCACAGTCGCGATCCGTGTTTACAGCTGAAATTTTACCGCGATTTCGCAGGGAGCGAAATACTTTAATTGTATATATATATATATACATATCCTTAAACGCGGGCCTCTACCAGGATGGAAGAACCAAATCTACAAGGGTTGACGTGCTAGACTGCTACGATGCCAGCATTATTCCTGTTCGCGGAGGCTTTATGGAATCAAGCCGAGAACTGCAGACGTAGATGAGGGAGCGACATTAACATCAACCACAGAAAACAGGCACCTTCTGAGAGATGATCGCAATTTCAGTACAATGAGGAACATTAACATGCAAGTTCCTGCTAAGCCACAAGATGTGGCTGAAATGGATACCTCCCTTCGTGGAGATATCTCGCAAGAGTCCGACCTCTGGGCGATGAATTGCTCAGTTTATGATGCTGCGAAAGCATTGGCTGATTCAAGTCGAAGGCTAAGACCGACGATGGATCAAAAGAGCAGAAGACTCTTGCATCAACTAAACAAGAAGATTGGATGGGCAAGACAGAATGCGTCCCGTGTTCAGTGTGTGATTGACTACATAATATCTGGTGGACCATTCACAAAAAGGTTTCGAAGGTTCGCCCAAGAACTAAGGATCTTGAATCACACACTAAACAAGTAAAAGCTGCTGACAATCAAGCAGCATATTGTTGGCAATATACGGCTGTTATCTGACGCAAGGAGGAGACACAGGAGAGGGAGAGATGGATAAGGGGGAATCAACAGTTTCTCGCTGACCTATCGCGCTTCTTTAGCGATCACCCTGTTTTCGTAAAAATTCCACACAAGCCCAAGGAGATGGAGACTTTTTGGAGAGAGGTGTACAAGATCCCGGAAACACTAGAGTTGAAAGAAGATACTGACGATATCATCCGCTTCAAGGAGTCTTGCGACAGCCTTATAAAATCTGAGGAGGAATGTCCATCAGTCACTGCCGAAGAGGTGAAGAAAGCATTTAGAGGCACGAAGAACTTTTCCGCTGCTGGACCAGATTGTTTCAAAAACTTTTGGTTGAAGAAGTTTACTTTTATACAACAACATTTGGCCCGCATAACCACTTCATATTTAAAGTCGGAGGCTCCCATTCCGCAGTGGCTGCTGTTAGGACGCACTATACTCCTGCCGAAAAAAGGAAACTTGTCCAAACCAGAGAATTACTGGCCAATAACTTGTTTGAACACACTGTATAAGATCTTTACAGCTGTCCTAAACAATAGGATTGTTCGACGAATTGATCCTGTCTGGCGAGAGATGTACGGAGAACGTGGCTCGAAAAAATGTCTAGCAGGCTGTAAAGAGAACCTGCTAATGGATAGGTGTGTCTGTAAAGACGCTGCAGCCGATCACCACGTCATGTCAACGGCCTGGATTGACTACCGAAAGCTTTCGATTCAACCTCTCATAGACTTATCATCTGTCTGTTGGAAAGCTTGAACGTATATCCACACATAGTGTGATGCATAGAGAGATTGATGCCTCTTTGGGAAACTAGATTTACTATCTCATCTAGATATTATCGTCTGACAACGAACAACGTCACCTTCCAGAGGGGCGTCTTTCAAGGTGATACCACGAGCCCTTTGCATTTTGCATCACACTTCTGCCTCTATCTCTCGCACTGCGAAATTCGCCTGGATACCTCTGTTTCGACACTAATCAGCGCGAGCATAAGGTCACTCATGTATTTTACATGGATGACCTGAAGATCTATGCCTCTGGTAGAAGCAAACTTCAAACTGCTATAAATATCGTCAAGAACTACACAGGAGAGATTGGGATGGACTTTGGGTTGGACAAGTGTGCCAAAATTCATCTGAAGAAAGGAAAGATTACTAGCGTTCCCAAGGACCCTGAGCTTATGGGTATAGGTGTTATTAGACATGTTAACCCTGGAGAGACCTATACATGCCTGGGCGTGCCTCAAAGCCGCATTCTGGACGTAACATCAGTGAAGGAGTCTTTCTGGAGCAGATACAAGCATCTTCTTCGACAGATTTGGTCTTCCAATCTGTCGGCATGCTTGCCGTCCCGGTTCTACTCTACTCGTTTGGGTTGGTTCGATGGATGAAGAACGAGCTGAAGGTCCTCATAACCGAATTGTTCTAAGTACAGCTTGCATCGTTGCGAATGGCAGAGATCCTCTTCTAAGGATGGTCAGGAACCACGAGATGATTGGCGAAGGAGCGTTCCTTTACAAAGCCACGGAGCAAGCGGCCGAGACCCTTGGCCTGAATTTTAACATCAGAAGTGAGGAAAGAGCATTACTCTATCTAGATTCTTCACGTCTAAAAGCCGACGTGAAGAAAGCAGGGTTTGGAAAATTTCACCGAGAGCTACTCGACAAGCATATGCACAGAAACTTTCACAGAAATGTATAAAAACAGTTCTTGTCGGATGAGCAAACTTTTGCTTTCCTCAAGTCATTAGGGCTCAATTCAGGTACGAAGGGCTATATTTTCGCATGCCCCGATGGTGTCATTTCCACCTTAGCATACCGTGACCGCATTTTATGTCAAGAAGTTCCCATTGATAGGTGCAGAGTGTGTCATGCACACGCTGAGTACCTAGAACGCATCTTATCGGGGTGTCCGACCCACGCAGGAACGACGTATATCTATAGACATAATGCGGCCCTCAGAGTACTTTATTACCATCTTTGTCGCTCTTACGGTGTTGGTTTCGACCCTGTCCTGCCGAACGCTCCAAGGGATATAGAGTCAATTGTCCGAAACGAGAAGTGCCAAATTTTCTGGAACTACGATTTTCAGGCAGCAGTCTCCGTTGCGCGCTCGAGGCCTGACATTGTTCTCCAAGACTTCGAGAAACGTACTATATTCGTGATCAAATTCTCGGCTCCGTCCGAATACAACATCACTGCAAAGGAGAATGAAAAAGAGGAGAGGTATCAAGACCTTAAAAGAGAGCTGCAACGACTGTACCCAAAATATTCGGTGCGAGTAATTTTCCTTGTGATAGGTGCTCTCGGAAATACGAAACAATCACTGGTTCGAAACCTTGAAGCCATACCCGCGTGCCAAAAATATGCCAAGGCACTTGCGAGATGGATGCAGAAAGCTGTCATCCTTGGGTCGCTTCGTGTTCTCAAGATACACGAGGGTTTCGCCGGCCTGTCGTTGTGATTTCGTTGTGCCCTGTGACCACCCATATTAAGGTTGTGAGACGTGGCAATAGGTGTGATTTACCGTGGTTCTACTGGGGGCTATTGACATTTTTTTTAGATAGCAGTTGCTCTCAGTAGGACCCTGCGGTGGTTGTTTAATCTGTATTTATATATACATATATATATATATATATATATATATATATATATATATATATATATACATGCACATACATATAACAACAAAAAACATAGTTGTATTAAGTGTCGTTCAAAACAATCGAATGCGCAGGACTCCCGACAATGGGTCGGATAACAATGCCGACTACCCTAGAGTTGAAGGAGCCAATTAAAACGAAGTCAATACGATTGACCGGCAGAATCTCATTACTTCTAAGTGGACGGATCGACTCAGGGCGGCTCAACAGCAGCCAGAACAAGCCGGAAACAAAGAAAGAGAGGCGACATTGAGACCGACCGCGAGCAGGCATCCACTAGAAGAAGAGCGATGCTTCAGGACAAGGAGAAACGTCAACATTCAAGGTTCTCTCAAGCCCAAAGATCTGGCTGAACTGGATAATGACCTTCTTAGGGACTTTTCTGAAGAATACGACCTCTGGTCTATCAATGGTAGTGTTTGTAGTGCAGCGAGAGCTATGGCAGATACAAACCGTAAGACAAAAGCCACGATTGACCATAACACCAAAAGGCGAATGCATCAACTGAGCACAAAAATAGGCCGGGCAAGGCAGTACGCGTCCCGCATTCAGTATGTGATTGACTAGATAACATCTGGCCGGAGTTTTACTGCCAAGGTTCGTCAGTTCGCGCGCAAACTGCGGATCCGTCATCACATACTCAACATGTCAAAGCTACTGACCAACAGACAGCATATTGTTGACAGAATACGGATACTATTTACCGCTGAGAGAAGTCTAGAGCAGAAAGAGAGGTGGGTCAGAGAAAATCAGCAGTTTTTGTCTGACCCATCTCGACTCTTCCAGGACCCTCCACTTACTGTCGTCCACCGCCCACACCAGAGGAGGTCGATGCATTTTGGAGAGAAGTCTACGAAGTCCAGCATCCACTAAAAGAATACTAAAAGAATAGCATGATAAGCTATTTCCCTCCGGGACTGCATGGTATCAAGACCTTCTGGTGGAAGAAGTTTTCATCAACACACCAGCATCTGGCCCGCATTTTCACCTCATATCTAAAGTCAGAAGAGCCTATTCCGGAGTGGTTCGTGGAAGGGCGCACAGTGCTCCTGCTAAAGACAGACAACTTAGTTGACCCTAAGAATGACAGGCCGATAACTTGTCTGAACACAGTGTATAAGATCTTCACAGCTATCCAAAATGATCGGATTGTTCGGACAATTGGACCTGTGTGGCGAGACACGTACGAACAACACGGCTCAAAGAAAGGCCGAGCAGGATGTCGAGTGAACCTGCTCATCTATAGATGTGTCTGTAAAGACGCGGCATCCTATCAGCATTACCTATCGATGGCCTGGATCGTGTGCTCACTAACAGTGTCACCTTTCAGAGAGGTGTGTTTCAGGGCGACACCATGAGCCCCCTCCTCTTTCGCCTTGCATTATTGCCACTTTCTCTCGCACTTAGCCATTCCGAAGGTTTCTTTTGCGCCAAGGTTAATTCGAAGAAATGAAAACTTAATGTCATCCCCAAAGATCCTGAGCTCGTTGACTGAATCGCTACACGACACCTTCGCACTGGAGAGACCTATACATACCTGGGCGTGCCACAGAGCCGCATTCAGGACGTAACATCTATAATGGATACTCTCCGATGCAGATACAAACGTCTCACTCGATGGATATGGTCATCCGAACTGTCGGCCAGGAACAAATTATCTGCGAAGAACATGCTTGCCATTCCATTAGTGCTCTATTCATTTGGAGTAGTTCCATGGGCGAAGGACGAGCTCAAATCCCTTGATATCGGGTCTCGAAAGGTTATGCACATGAACAAAAGCATGCACTTTAAGCTCTCTGTTCCACGACTTTACATCTCACGCCGTCAAGGTGGTCGCGGAATACTGAATCTTGAATGTCTTTACAACAAGATTATTCTGAGTACAGGACATATAGTCGCGAATGGACAAGACCCTCTTCTTAAAATGGTCAGGAAACGCAAAGAAGTGGGCGAAGGAGCTTTTGTGTACAAAGCAGCAGAGGAGGCTGCTGAAACACTTGGCCTTGACTTCAATATCCGGGGTCAGCAAAATGCATCAAATCTTATCCATCTTGAATACTCACTCCTGAAGGCTTGAAGGATTGAAGTCGGGCACGGGGGGCTTCATTTTGTCTTGTCAAGACGGTGTCATTTCCAATCTAGCATACTATTGCCACATTTTGAGGCAAGGCATTCCCTCTTACGGCATTAGGCCAAATACCTCTCCGCTGAACGCTCCTAGAGAAATAGAGTCAATTGTCGGAAATGAGAAGTGCCCCATATACTGGAACTTAATATACTGGAGCTTCATGTTCTCGAGAATTGATTCTGTTGCGCACTCGAGGCCTGACATAGTTCTCCTTAACTTCGAGAATCGAACCATATTCGTTATCGAATTTTCGGCACCAGCTGACAAAAACGTCACAGCCAAGGAGAAAGAAAAGAAAAAGAGGTATAGAGTCCTCATAAGGAAGTTGCATCGTTCTTCATCTATTGGATGCCTGTTTGCGGTTCGTCTCAGTGTCGTCTCTCTTTCTCTATACCCGACTTGTTCTGGTTGCAGTAGAGTAGGCGCTCCGCTCACATAACCCCTTCTTCGGAGTTCTTCGACATGGTTTCGCAGACGTTGATGCGAAAAGTGCGAGAGCTATGAGTGTTTCTTGCATCACATAGCATGCAGTCGTGCCAAGTAACCTTGTTGTTTAGGGACCATAATGGTATCGTAGCACTCTAGCAGGCCGTCATTGAGTAGATCCGTTCACTTAAAAGTAACAAGAGTCCGCCGGTCAATCGTATTGACTCCATCTTGATTGGCTCCCTCAACTATAGGGTAGTCCGCGTTGTTATCCAACCCATTGTCGGGAGCCCTGCGCGTTCGATTGTTTTGAACCGCACTTACTGCAACTATGTTTGGTGTTGTCATTGTTGTACCCACGAGCAGCTAGGGAGAAGAATTCGTCCATCCTTGTAGAGCCCCACATGCAAGGATGAGGCTGTATACTCCTGAGAGGTCGCCCGGTATTCCAGAATCACCGTTTGAGACACCTCACCGGGGTGCCATTCAGCTTTCGGCACGGTTCTTATGCCTTCGCTTAGGGGTTATTCCTTCGGGACCATCCCTGGACAATTGTCCGCGACTGCTTATTAATTATTGTAACCATATTCAGCAGAAACCCTTGGTGCATATACAGGGTGTCCCACCACCTATGAACATGCCGGTACTGGGAGATAGAGGACAAAAAAAGAAACAGAAAAGTCCTCTGGAAAAATTTGATCTGGGCCTTAGTTTGGGCACAGTAAAGCTTCAAAGTTGGGCATAATGAACCAATCAGAATCCAGCTTTGGCAACCACTTGTTTGTGTCATAAGTATTAAGATAGTGTACGTGCTGGCGGTTCACTTCAGCTCCCGCAAAAATTAAAAATTTCACATCGTTGATCTTTGATTGTTTCTACAAGACGCGAAATTCAAGCCTTTCA
>CAKNXH010062271.1:27888-102238 GCA_932178445.1 Andricus quercusramuli
TCTTGCGAGATATCTCCACGAAGGGAGGCATCAATTTCAGCCAGATCTTGGGGCTTACGAGGAACTTGCATGTTGATGTTCCTCCTTGTACTGAAATTGCGATCATCTTCCAGAAGGTGCCTGCTTTCTGCGGTTGGTCTTAATGTCGTTTCATCTTCGTCTGCAGCTTGTTCAAGCAGCGGTTGAGGAAGCGCTCCGCGTACATATCCATTTTTCCGGAGGTAGTCGGCTTGATTTCGCAAAGACTGATGCGAAACGTGCTGAAGCTTTGGGTGTTTCTGGCACCACAGAGTGTGCATACGCGCCATAAAGCCTCCGCCAACAGGGATAATACTGGCATCGTAGCAGTCTAGCACGTCATTCTTAAGTTGATCCGTCCACTCAATGTGGGCGTTTCGCCGGTTCGTCGTCGTGTTTCCATCTAAATTATTTTCAGCACCCCGAACTCTAGGATGATCGGCATTGTTTGCCGATCCATTGTCGGGTGCTCTGCGCGTTTGATCGTTTTGAACCGCATCTACAACATTTTGGTGGTTAGTTGGTTTCATTGTTGTTCCCACGAGCAGCTAGGGAAATGGTTCGTCCATCCTTGTAGAGCCCCGCGTGCAAGGATAAGGCTGAAACTCTGAGACGTCGCCCGGTATCCCAGAGTCACCGTTAAAGACACCTCACCCAGGTGCCATGCAGCTTTCGGCACGGTTCTCACACCTTCGCTTAGGGGTTATTCCTTCGGGACCATCCCTGGACAATTGTCCGCGACTGCTTATTAATTATTGTAACCATATTCAGCTGAAACCCTTGGTACGGGGACCCTCTATCCGCAACCCGAGGACGCGTTCGGTGGCTTTGTCATAAGCCCTTCGGTTCTATTCCAAAGGAATCGAAACCAAAACCGAAATATATATATATATATATATATATATATGGCACGCATAATTCTAAGGCATGGCAAATGGAGACAATAGCATACAGAAGGAGAAAAAACATTCAATATTAATAGTTTTGGAGTGACCGCAAATTTTGAGTTTACTGTAGTGTCTCATGCTATGGTAGCAATCCTGTTACAACATGTTATATTTAAGCAATGACTTTTCCCCATGGTCACTCATTTTGATTATTATTCCAAGTAGTCAGTAGAATAAACACTGAATTCGTCTGGAAGCAGCATCACAAGGTATGAGAAAGCTTTCTTATTGAAATATTGGCACATTTATATGTGTTTCATATATTAAATATGGCTTTCTCCAATAATTTGCAGGTTATATCATTTTATTCGATAAGGTACCAAAATTACACGGAAAATGCGGCAAAAAATAAATAAAAACGGAACTATAAGATTAGTGAGATTTATTCTTTAATTATAAAAAACGTTATAAGCACTTCATACGAGGAACAAACACGCATCGAACATTAATCTCAAATTCACAAACCAAAACGTGATCACGTGGTAATTAAGACCCACACGGTGTTCAACTCATGTGTCAATCATATATTTTAAAAGATTTAGTATCAGGGTTATAAAGATACACATATAAAAGAAACCTTAATTATTGACAAGGTTTTAACAGTTAATTTTCAAATATAATGCATCATACTGAAAACTCAAATCTTCACATATTTCACACTGCTTCCAATCATTATTTCATACATGTATATTTGCAGCCCTGCTTCTAAATTTTTGACTTTGACATCAATTACGCAGCTTTGCCCGTAAACGGAGTATTTAAGAAAACGGAACATGAGTAATTTGCTCTGAAAAATAGGTCAAAAGTGTGTAACTTTGGGAGGCCATAACTTATCACCTATTGGGGTTACGTCATTGTTTTTTTAGAATTACTCAGAATTGAGTCTACTTCGATTCAAATCTGGAACATTTTTTCGTTACATTAACAGGTTACAAAGTACAGATACAAACCTCAGAATAGGGGGTTTTCGCATGTTTTTTGAAACAAACTCGGTTCTTTAAAGATTCATAACTTGGCACCTACTAAAAATAGAGGGTTCTTTTTTTAACTTTCTCAGAATTTTCCCTAGTTTGATTTTGCTCTTTAACATTTTGCTGAAAAATGCAATAGGGCAATAGGGCAATAGGGAATTTTCATCAGGACAGCTTAATAAACCGCTTCAGCAAGACAACGAGCGGTACCTACTTAATGCGTTGAAGATACCTTTTTTCGTACGAGATGCCTGGACTATAAAGAATTTTCAGGGCCGCATTATGTCTTCAGATATACGTCGTACTCACGTGAGTGGGACACCTGGATAGTATGTGTTGTAGGTACTAAGCGAGTGCATGACAAGCTCTGCACCTATCGCTGGGAACTTCTTGACATAAAAAAGTGGCCACGCTATGCTAACGTGGAAATGGCACCATTCTAAATCAATCACCTAAATTAGCTCTTGATGATCTGAGGAAAGCGCAAAAGTTAGCTCCTTTGACAATGGCTGATTTTCTACATTTCTGTTCAAGTTTTCCGGCAATTTCTTTTCGAGCTGCTGTTGGTGGTACTTTTGAACTTCTGCTTCCTTTACTTGGGCTCTTAGAAGTAAGGTATGAAGACATTGGAGATTCAAAAGTCCGCGTTCGTCTTGACGGCGTGAGATGTATGATCGCGGAACGGAAAAATTGATATGCAACCTTATATGCGCGTGCATGATCTTACGCGTGGCGATATCGAGGCCACACTCTCTTGCTTCGCCAATGGAACTACCTCAAATGAGTATAGTAGAACCGGTTCGGTACGCATGTTAGTTGCAGATACCTTGTTCAACGCCGACAGTTTGGAAGATTAAAACTGTTAAAGAAGACGCTTGTACATATATCCTTACGAGGGGATCCGTCACTGATGATATGCTCATAATGCGGCTCTTAGGTACGCCTAAGTATTTATATGTCTCTCCAGTGTTAAAATGTCTATGAACACTAATATCCATAAACTGCAACCTACAAGTCAAAACCACATCTTACAACTGCATCCTACAAGCGCTGCCTACCGATGGCACATTTTGACTACCGGAAAGCTTAAAGATACATCCATACATCGTGAGGGGCATAGAGAGATTAATGCCGCTTTATGAAACCAGATTCGCTAGCTCATCTGGAAAACATGGTGTATTTAGAAAAATTCATCAAGGTTAATTTGAACCTGGGGAAACTTAGCGGCATGCCGAAAGACTCTGAGCTTCTCGATAGAATCGCTATACGACACCTCGGCGCTAGATAGATCTATACATACCTGGGTGTGCCTCGAAGCCGCATTCAGGAGAAAGCCACATTATAAACGTAACTTCTATATACAATGCTTCCTGATGTAGATACAAAAGTCTTATCCGACAAGGATCTAAGAACTAAGAGTTTGCAATGAACATGCTTGCCGACTCGATAGTACTCTGTTCATTTGGAGTCAGCCGATGTTGTATGAGCTAAACTTCACTTTCCTTAAATCAGTCGGATTGAAGTCGCTCACGAAGGGTTTCATTTTGGCTTGTCAAGACGCTGTCATTTCCAATTGAGCATACCGTCGCCACATTTTGAGTTAAGACGTTTCCGATGATAGCTGCAAAGTGTGTCATGCACACTCCGAGCATGTATGGCGCATATTATCTAGTGTTCCAACTTATTTGGGAACGACGTACATCCAAAGGCACAATGCGGCACTAACAGTGCTTTGTCACCATCCATGCCACTCTTACGGCATTAGTCCTGATTACGCTCCGCCAAACGCGCCTTGGGAAATAAAGTCAACTGTCGAAAAAGAAAACTGCCGCATATACTAGGACTTCATATTCTCGAAAATTGTTTCTGATGCGCATTCGAGGCCTAACAGAGTTCTCCTTGACTTCGAAAAACGAACCATGTTCGTTATCTTGCGGGGAAAATGCAGAAGGCGGTCGTCCTTGAGTCGTTCCGGTTCTGTGATTGAGATTTCGTCGCACCTTCAGCCAACCACCTCACAGTCGTGAGACGTGGCCACATGTGTGATTTACCGTGGTTCTGCCTGGAGTGGGAGTCTGTAACCCATACGTGCCGCGTCTCCAGGTGGCGAGTAGGGGAATGCTCGCTGGAAACAGAGGGTAGGGCTGAAATAAAATAGGCCCCGCGGACAAAACAGACTGGGTGAAGGACACAACGAGAAAAAACCACGACCGTTTCCTGCTGCGGCACTGTACCGAGGGTTTCTGCTGAATACGGCTACACCACTCAATAAGCAGTCGCGGGAAATGGTCCAGCGATAGTCTCGAAGAAAAAACCTCCAAGTCAAGGCGTTAACCAACCGCGCCGAAGACAGCGTGGCACCAGGGGTGTGGTGTTCCAAGCGGAACTCTGCGGGGGTGGACCTACACTTCCCTAGCTACTCGTGGGAATTAAATATAGCAAGATATAAAAACAGCAAACAAGAGTATATGTGAGGAGTTGGGAGATTATCTGGATGAAGTGGCGGAGATCCCTGATTTCTACGAAAAGACGCAGACTAAGCAAGACCAAATGTGGGCGGCTGAGGGTGTGAAGTTGTGTAAAGATCGTGTGAAAGATCTGAAGGATGTTTTGGGGAAGATGCAGGATTTCCGCGACACGAAACGAAATATGTTCATGCCTATTAGGCATGGACTGAGTGATTCGAGAATTGTCTTGATGAAACTGGAGCACAGTATACACATGGGTAGTGCGTTCTCCCAAGACGCGCTAAAATACACTGGAAAGGGGGTAGCGAAGTGATATAAGAGGATGGCAAATGTAAGCAAAGAGACCAGCCACGACGGTACTCAGACTGAAAAAGCCCTGGAAACTCCCGCTCCTCATCGTGAGAAACGAGAGAGGGAGCCCATTCTGAGTCCCGTTGAGGCTGACCCCTCGAGGCCACTGAAGAAGAGAATGAGGACTCGTCCCATGACTGTGACGGCCTCAACCCCTAAGAAAGATGAGGATGGGGTGCCCACACTCGCAGCCCAGTCGGAGAAGAAGAAGGAGAAGCAGACGAGAGCCCGACTCGAGGCGGTCTTGATCAGACCAGCCGAGGGTTTGAGCTATGCGGAGGTCCTTAGGAATCTCAAGCAAAAGGTGAAGCCGTACACCCTTGGTGTTAAAATAAGGGGTGTCAGGCAGACCCGGAATGGAGAGGTTCTTGTGGACGTCGGGCCGGCTGCGGATGGCACATCAAAGCTGTCCGCGGACATCAAGGAGGCTGTTGAAAATGGGATTGTATAGCCTGCATTTCAATCATATATGTAGGGGAGACCTCCCTACAGTGGATAGCAAAAATTGGTAGATTTCAGTAAACACAAATTAGGACATATATTGAAGAGCTGTTCTGACACAAATGAAGCTGATATATTCACCCATGAGATGAGATAGCAGTAAAAAGCAATTCGTTAGCGAATAAAAAGCTATTGATATTATTTTGAGGTGGTAAAATTTTGTCCAGTGTTGGCTGGTTCGCCCTGCAGTGGACATTCGATTCTACACCGCGAATCAGAATAGAAAGATGTTTTTATGCGTACCCCTAAATTATATTTTATACCGACGCTACTATCAGAACAAAGAAAAAAGTGATATAATTTCGATTTTGCATAAAATTAGCAAAAATATAATGTCAGTTATTTTGCTAATATTTCACAACACGCCTGTCAGTGGACAGGTCCGGTGGAGTCAGGATTGCCACCAATCTTGCCATGTCAAAAGTACCTAGAAAATACCTACACAGAAATTGGGCATGGTGAGGTTATTTCTACTTGCGGAAAATTAAAAATTACTCTCAATAACATTACGCTGCAGCTATGTTCAAAGTATCAGCTGATTCTGTCTTCTACTATTTCAGTACCAAACTATGAGTGCAAATTATCTAAAACTTTTAACTGAAAATCCACTGTAGGGATGACGCTGGTATCCATAGTAGGAAAATGAGAGCCTCAAGGATTATATTTATAATAATTTTCTTACATAGAAATAAGATTCTAGTGTGAAAAATATTATGGTTTGATGACCAAGGAACATATATTAATAAACAAGATCATTCTGAAAAAATTTAGATACTTGGCAAAAATTACTAAAGTGGAGGACAAAGTTTCTTGGTCATGTCAAAAATAGTTTTTTTATACTTTTTTCTTTTATTATAATTAGGTATAACATGAAATTCTGTCTTATGATGCATTTTTATCAACTTAAATCATACCAAATGCGCAAATTAGGTTTACTTTAGGCATTTCGCTTTTATTTACAAATGTCTACTGTAGGAAGCTATCCGCTGTAGGGAGGTTTCCCCTATGTATATGTATTTGACTACATAACGTGCATTTTAGAAAAAATAAATTGGCAAACGTTTCAGTCGCGGATGAGGGCCCTCCTCGACCCCAGATATTTAATTTAAAAATAATTATGAAAAAACAAAATTAAAATTAAAACATTCGTATCCAATATTTGGTTTAAGAATGTATGCATCAAATTAGTATTCCTACGTCGTGCGGCTTCGCTCTTTCTCTCTCTATCAGCTTCCTCTCTCTTTGTGTGTTCTTTTGTTTCACTTCAGAAGGCAAGGAGCTTAGAATAAAAATTCAAGCATCTACCAGACCACGTGGTTCCGGAAATATTTTCTGTTTTCTCTAATGTGATTTCAATATCAAAATCGTTCGAATAAGAAGTTCTAGAACGCTTTCTACATCGTCTTTCGGAAGATGCACATCCAAATCCAAGCTGTTAAGCACTCTCGATTTAGAAGCTGCGATATTATTAGCAATAACGTTTTTTGTGAAGGTTGCTAAGTTGTAAGTCGTACTACCTATATATAATACGATCATCCTAAGCAAGGCACCTGTGAATTTTCGGAATATCGTAAAATCTAGAAGGGTTAGCTTGATATACTTTAAGATATTTCGTTTTTATTCATTTCATTTATAATTTGATACAGGAAAAGAAAAAAGATGAATGACATCGAAATATGGAAACGTCGATACTGAACAATAATGATGCTGTTGAAATTATATACTTTTCACGATATCCATTGTAAGGAGAGTCGAACCGGACGAAGAATTACCATACGATCCCGGATTCTGAAATCTTTGATTTCCGACTCATAAGGATGTCACACAAAAAAGGGAGAGAAAACGAAATCAATCTCGGAAGCAGGAAAAATACAAGATATCTTTGAAGAAGAACTATCAGAAGGTCAAAAAGTCCAAAAGAAGAAGTATATTTAGTCCCAAACAGTGAGTATGCAGTTATAACAAAGTTATAAACCCTCCGCGTTTATAAGGCCCTTCGAAGCAGATCAAGGAGTGAGGTCTTCCACTCGAGCTTGCCACTCGAGAAGATATCTACCCTCGAGCTTACTTGTGACAGGACCCCAACTGGGACCACCAACCCAACGCCTATACACAATACTTATACAGAAACGTTTCGCAACCGTAACAAGTGAGATATTCGGTGCAGTTTCGTACCCAAACCCGGAACTTGGACCCATGGTTTCGAAACATATATTTAACTCGCCAGCTCGCACAACTGATTAAGTGTTGTAATTTCGTCCTACAAGCATAACGGTGACTATGCAGCGGATTATAGATTACTATTTCTACAGTGTGAACCCCCCCCCCCCCCCTCCCAGAATGACAAACGTTTCACATATGCATGTGAAGTCGCCCTACCGATACATACATATGTTAGAGACGTCCTTAAAATATTCCGCGGGTAGCTGCAACAGCGTGACTTAAGAAACTCGGTTATTATCGAGCTTTTCGGTTTCACCAGTTCATCCATTAGAGATTTTTCACTGTCATTCAATTTATAATAAAAAAGACAACCTTTCAGACACAAAGTTGACAGCGCTGACAACAACATCATCCGCAGTCTTAACAGAAACTGGAACCTTTCTACAGCCGGGTGATTTCAGTATTCTAACCAATAGTTTCAGATTTTCTTGCAGAACATTAGGTGGGCACATATCAATCTTAGTTATAACGACAAAAACAGGCACAGACAAAGCCAAAGCAAGTCCTAGATGTTCTTTGGTCATTCCTACGATACCAGCATTCGCTCCAACCATTAACATACCTGTAAAGATTAATTGATGAAAAATATGGTAGTGATTTAACATCGCTAACAGAATTAAATTTCAATCAATAATTCACTCACCAAAATCTGGAACGTGGCCTGTCATTCCAAAAACGGTGGTTTTCAAGTAACGTTCATGTCCAGCAAGATCAATAAATGTAATAACTTTAGATGATTTTTCACAAATTTTTGCCCAATCCAAAGAACCATGTTCCATTTTATTGACGACATTGCCTAAAGTAATCGATAAGCACAGTAAGCAATTAGTTACTCAATTTTCCCCAATTGTAAAATGTATTTCTAAAATTCAATTTATTACTTTTAATTATAAATTTAAAGTTGCACCAAGGATTACATACATTTGAAAACCACAGATTGAAATTTAAGTTCTTTTAAAAATACCCAGAATTCAGAAAGCTTTCTTGAATCCTTGAATTCATATATTCAGATTATAATATTATAATTTTTTTGAGATGCCATGAGACTATTAAACTCAAAAATTAAATAGCAGGCAGGTGGGTTTTTTCTAGGAGGGAATTATGAGACCAAAATTTAATAAGAATTGTAACACATTTATTCAAATAAACAGTGATGATTTATCGATGATGAAAAAATAAAAATAAATATTTGCTACGAGCGAGCATACCCAAATATTACCACTTTAACACGTGGCTGGCTCTCAACTTTGCTAAAATTGACATTTGTGGTAATCCATTATCTCATATAATGGAAATCTCTTAATTCGCAAAAAAAAACACAGGAAATAGACGCATACCGCCACCTACCGATGCTTTCATTGTTCTACGTGATATATTTAGATATTCATTATATTAATAATAAAACCAGCACATAAAAAAAAGTGGGCGGTACTTTTGGCTAGACCCGTATATCCCTATGTATTTTAAAGCGCCGAATCCGAATTCGGTGTCCGTTTTGCCTGTATACCACGAAGATTCCGAGTAAATCGCAAAAAACCGTGAAAAATCGCCAAAATTCGCATTTATAGACGTTGGTAAATGTTAGAAAGTTTTCCTATAGGTGGTTCACGCATGATTCAGTCTATTTTGACGCGCTGAATCTGAACCCAGTATTTTTTTTGCCCGCAAACCCACAAAACTTTGAGAAAATGGCGAAAAACCATGAAACATCGCTGAAAATCGTGAAAAATCGCATTTATAGATGTTGCTTAATGTTAG
The DNA here is from genome assembly GCA_932178445.1 of Andricus quercusramuli. Taxonomy (NCBI): domain Eukaryota; kingdom Metazoa; phylum Arthropoda; class Insecta; order Hymenoptera; family Cynipidae; genus Andricus; species Andricus quercusramuli. The sequence continues at coordinate 37,126 of CAKNXH010062271.1, forward strand.
AAAGTTTTCTTATCAGTTTATTATACATAATTTTAGTGTATTTTAACGCATTCAATAAGAGTTAGGTGTTCGTTTCGCTTTTATTCTCTTAAAGCGACTGTAATTGCATAAAGAAAATGATAAATTTGTTTTACGGATGATTTGCTGTTACAATTAATTCTATCGAACACAATTTTCTTATTTATTTTGTATTGAGTGCTTATGATGATGGAGATAGAAAAATTTGTAAGAAATGCTGCTTTTACAATGTTCTTCTTTTGTAACATACTTTCTTTTTCAAACGATCTATGTGATGGATTTCTCTTTCTCATTTTGCTGTTCGTTTTCATGTCTTGATGGGATCGTTCACCTTGCTCTTCGCTATAATATTCTAGATTTTCAGGAAAGTAGTCGAGGTAAGAGTGTAGAAGGTGCAATTTTAGTTTCATCAGACAACCCAAGTTTTGGTAATTTTCTAGTAACTCATCAACTATATTCTCATAATCCTCACTTTTCGTATTTTCTAAGAAGTTTTGAGAAACATTTCAAAAACTTTTACAAGCTGCGTCTTCAGTGTTGTCCATGCTTGTAATAAAATTGGCATCTTCGAAAATTCGACGAATATGTGGACCATCAAAAATACCCCCTTTTAACTAAGCATCACTTATTGCGGGAAACTTTTCTTGCACTTCCTTTTAATGCACTTTCCTCACTTCTGATGTTGAAATTCAGGCTAAGAGTCTCGGCAGCTTGCTCCGCGGCTTTGTAAAGGAACGCTCCTTCGCCAATCATCTCGTGGTTCCTGACCATCTTTAGGAGAGGATCTTTGTTATTCGCAACGATGTAAGCTGTACTTAGAACAATTCGGTTATGAAGACATTGGAGATTCAGAAGTCCGCGTCCGCCTTGACGGCGTCAAATGTTTAAACGCGGAACTGACGAATTGATATGCAAGCTTTTATGCATATGCATGATCTTACGCGTGGTGACATCAACGGCCTTAAGTTCGTTCTTCGTCAATTGAACCACCCCAAACGAGTAGAATAGAACCGGGACGGCAAGCATGTTAGTCGCAGATACCTTGTTCAACGCCGACAGATTGGAAGACCACATCTGTCGAAGAAGATGCTTGTATCTGCTTCAGAGAGACTCCTTCACTGATGTTACGTCCTGAATGCGGCTTTGAGGCACGCCCTGGTATGTATAGGCCTCTCCAGTGTTAAGATGTCTAAATACACTTATATCCACAAGCTCAGGGTCCTTGGGAACGCCAGTAATCTTTCCTTTCTTCAAATGAATTTTGGCACACTTGTCCAAACCAAAGTCCATCCCAATCTCTCCTGTGTAGTTCTTGACGATATTTATAGCAGTTTGAAGTTTGCTTTTACCAGTGGCATAGATCTTCAGGTCATCCATATAAAATGCTTGATTGTCAGCAGCTTTGACTTGTTCAGTGTATGATTTAAGGTCCATAGTTCTTGGGCGAACTTTCGAACCCTTTCCGTGAACGGTCTACCAGATGTTATGTAGTCAATCACACATTGAACACGGGACGCATTCTGTCTTGCACATCCAATTTTTTTGTTCAGTTGATGCAAGCGTCGTCTGGTCTTCTGGCATTCTCCGTGAAATCAGCCCCCCCCTCACACTTTAATTTTTGAGATAAATGGACCCTATAGGGCTTAAAACTTTCGTCGAAGATTCTACATTTTATTGCTGTATGGTATTTTGTGATTTTCAAAATGGCGGAACCACAATGGCCGCCACAAGAAAAAAACTGCTGAATTTAATCTCTTATTCTAGATCTGATTCTTACAAAAACATAATTTTTACTCTTGCAATGCGATTTTCAAGCGTTTTTGGGGTCGCTGATTACGAATTTTCTGTCTGTTTGAAAATTTTCAACATGGCGAATCCAATATGGCTGCTGAAATGTGTAAAAATCATTTTGTGTCATAAAAGTACGAGTTGCATATACAATAAAGGGTTTTCGGGGTCGCTGATTCCTGACTCAAGCTGCCATACATTTTGTAGTGGTACTGAAAGTATCCAGAAGATATAGCATTGATTTATGTGTTTACGTGCCGTTGGCATTAGCGTTATCCAATGTGCAACACGAAGAGCTTGCGCAATCGGTCTCGTACATGACTTGGCCCTGAAAAGGGCCGTTCCATATATTTGCAGTTTCTTATCTGATTGTTTTTAATTATCTTCGTACGTTGTTCATTTTATTCCATCGTTTTCCTTTAAAACATAAGAAGAAATCAGCAACCCCGAAAACCTTTCATTGCATATGCAACTCGTACTCTTATGACATAAGATGACTTTTAAACTTTTAGCGGCCATCTTGCATTCGCAATCTTGAAATTTTTTTTAACTGATACAAAATTCGTAATCAGCGACCACGAAACCTTTTATTGCATACCCAACTCGTACTTTGATGAAATAGAATGATTTTTACACTTTTCGGCGGCCATATTGGATCCGCCTTTTTGGAATTATTAAAAAGTAATACAAAATTCGTAATCAGCGATCACGAAAACCCATTATTGCATACCCAACTTGTACTTTTATGACGCAAAATGATTTTTACACATTTCAGCGGCCATATTGGATTCTCCATGTTGAAATTTTTTAAGCTGATAGAAAATTCGTGATCAGCGACCCCAAAAACACTTGAAAAGTGAATTGCAAGAGTAAAAATTATGTTTTTGTAAGAATCAGATCTCAAATAAGAGATTAAATTCAGCAGTTTTTTTCTTGGGGCGGCCATTGCCGGTCCGCAATTCTAAAAATCATAAAGTACCATACGGCACTACAAAGTAGAAGCTTTGATGAGAATTTTGGGCCCTATAGGGTCGATTTATCTCAAAAATTGAAGTGTGAGGGGCGTAGCTGATTTCACGGAGAATGCCCCATATATAGCAACTGCCATCTAAAAAGAAAATGTCAATAGCCCCCAGTAGAACCGCGGTAAAATACACCTATGGCCACGTCGCACATCCGTGAGATGGGTGGTCACAGGGCACGACGAAATCACAACGACAGGCCGGCGAAACCCTCGTGTGTCTTGAGGATACGAAGCGACCCAAGGATGACAGCTTTCCGCATCCATCTTGCAAGTGCCTTGGCATATTTTTGGCACGCGGGTGTGGCTTTAAGGTTACAAACCAGTGATAATTTAGCACCTCCGAGAGCACCTATCACAAGGACAATTACTCGTAACGAATATTTTGGGTACAGTCGTTGCAGCTCTCTTTTAAGGTCTTGATACCTCTCCTCTTCTTCTTTCTTCTTTGCAGTGATGTTGTATTCGGACGGAGCCGAGAATTCGATCACAAATATCGTTCGTTTCTCGAAGTCTTGGAGAACAATGTCAGGCCTCGAGTGCGCAACGGAGACTGCTGCCCGAAAATCGTAGTGCCAGAAAATCTGACACTTCTCGTTTCGGACAATTGACTCTATATCCCTTGGAGCGTTCGGCAGGGCAGGGTTGCGACCAACACCGTAAGAGCGACGAAGGTGGTAATAAAGTACTCTTAGGGCCGCATTATGTCTATAGATATACGTTGTTACTGCGTGAGAACTTCTTGACATAAAATGCGGGCGCGGTATGCTAAGGTGGAGATTACACCGTCCTGGCATGCGCAAATAAAGCCCTCTGTACCTGAATTGAGCCCTGATGATTCGAGGAAAGCAAAAGTTTGCTCCTTTGACAAGGACTGTTTCTCTACATTCCTGTGAAAGTTTCCGTGCATACGCTTGTCGAGTAGCTGTGGGTGAAATTTTCCAAACTCTGCTTTCTTTACTTTGACTTTTAGACGTGAAGCATCTAGATGGAATAATGCACTTTTCTCACTTCCGATGTTAAAATGCAGGCCAAGGGTCTCGGCCGCTTGCTCCGCGGCTTTGTAAAGGAACGATCCTTCGCCAATCATCTCGTGGTTGCTGACCATCTTTAGGAGAGGGTCTCTGCCATTCGCAACAGAAGGGTAGAAATGCAAAAGGAGTCAAGCACCATTTTTCACTTTTTTCAGGAGAGACTAAAAACATTATGTAAATTCAGCGGGACCATTTAAGAAAAAAATAAGAAAGCTCTTTCGAGATACTTTCATGCTCAATCGAACTAAAAAAACTTTGCTCACGAAAAGCTATCCGGTTTCGAGAAATTGAATGAAACACGTCACGTTTCGAGGTTAGATTTTGGGTCCGTATCGACTTTTAACATCTTTCAGCATTCATTGTGGAGTCAATTTGCAGTTTAAGAAAACACTAAAAATTTGAATTCTAGCTATTGAATGGACGAATTGATTTCCAAAAAGTTTGTTTTAAAAAAATCATGCAGTTTCGCGAAATTTGAAATCCAATTATGACTTCGAAATGGTGTAAAACTGACATTTCAACTTCAAAATAATGACGATAGCAATAATAATTTTGCATATTTCCAAAAAAATGAGGAATTGGGTTTCAGGTTATTCAGTGCTGAACGGAAGGGATCCAATAGTAATTAAAATTAATTAGCCAGTGTCGAGAAAAATGAAATTTGTTTTTTTACTTTGTGAACACAAGAACACAAATTTTGAAAAATGATGCCCCAAAATAATCCTTTGGCAGGCTTGTGTAATGGAATTTATCTGATTTTTTGAGCTAATAAACCCGATTTCGAAAATTTGGCGCTTGACTCCTTTTGCATTTCTACCCTTCAACTATATAAGCTGTACTTAGAACAATTCGGTTATTCAGACACTGGAGATTCAGAAGTCCGCGTCCGCCTTGACGGCGTGAAATGTACAATCGCGGAACTGACGAATTGATATGTAAGCTTTTATGCATATGTATGATCTTACATGTGGTGACATCAAGGGCCTTAAGCTCTTTCTTTGTCCATTGAACCACCCCAAACCAGTAGAGTAGAACCGGGACGGCAAGCATGTTAGTCCGTCCACATATATATATATATACAGGGTGTTTCAGACTCAAGTGTCCGGACTTATATGGTCGTATAAAAATGAAAAAAATAGATCTAAAATTCCTTTTCCAAAAATCAGAATAAGTTTTGGTTTTTGAGTTATGAAATATGGTTGTTTCGGTTTTGGTACCTTCGGAATCGAACCGAAGGGCCTATGACAAAGATATCGAACGCGTCTTCGGGTTGAGGTCTCAAACCGTGACCTGAGATACCGGGTGACCTCTCAGAGTACCAGCCTTATCTTTGCACGCGGGGCTCTACAAGGATGGACGAACCCTTTCCCTAGCTGCTCGTCGGAACAACAATGAAACAACTAATACACCAAAATGTTGTAGATGCGGTTCAAAACGATCGAACGCGCAAAGCACCCGACAATGGCTCGGACAACAATGCCGATCGTCCCAGAGTTCGCGGTGCTGAACATAATTTAGATGCAAACACGACGACGAACCGGCGGAAGGCCCACATTGTGTGCACGGATCCACTTAAGAATGACGTGCTAGACTGCTACGATGCCAACATTATCCCTGTTTGCGGAGGCTTTATGGCGCGTATGCAGACCCTGTGGTACCAGAAACACCCAGAGCTTCAGCACGTTTCGCATCAGTCTTTACGAAATCAAGCCGACTACCTCCGGAAAAATGGATATGTACCCGGAGCGCTTCCCCAACCGCTGCTTGATCAAGCTGCAGACGAAGATGAAGTGACATTAAGACCAACCGCAGAAAGCAGGCACCTTCTGTAAGATGATCGCCATTCAGTACAAGGAGGAACATCAACATGCAAGTTCCTTTTAGGCCCCAAGATCTGGCTGAAATGGATGCCTCCCTTCGTGGAGATATCTCGCAAGAGTCCGACCTCTGGACCATCAGTTGCTCAGCTTATATTCAACACATGTTTAAAATCGGAGACGCCCATTTCGCAGTGGCTGGTGTTAGGACGCACTATACTCCTGCCGAAAAAAGGTGACTTGTGCAAACCAGAGAATTACAGGACAATAAGTTGTTTGAACACACTGTATAAGATGTTTACAGCTGTCCTAAATAACAGGATTGTTCGACGAATGAAGCCTGTATTGCCAGAGATTACGAACAACGTGGCTCGAAAAAGGTGTAGCAGACTGTCGAGAGAACCTGCCAATTGACAGATCTGTCGGCAAAGACGCTGCAGCCCATCAGCGCGTCCTGTCAATGGCCTGGATTGACTTATCATCTAATCATCTGTCTGTCGGAAAGCTTGAAGGCACATCCACACAAAGTGAGATGCATAGAGAGATTGATACCTTTTTGGAAAACTAGATTTACTATCTCAGCTAGAAATCATCGTCTGACAACGAACAACGTCACCTTCCAGAGAGGCGTCTTTCACTACGAAATTCTTTCAAATACCTCTGTGAGGACACTAATAAGCGCAAGCATAAGGTTACTCATGTATTTTACATGGATGACCTGAAGATCTATGCCTCTGGTAAAAGAAAATTACAAACTGCTATAAATATCGTCAAGAACTACATAGGGAAGATTGGGATGGACTTTGGTTTGGACAAGTGTGCCAAAATTCATCTGAAGAAAGGAAAGATTACTGGCGTTCCCAAGGATCCTGTGCTTGTGGATATAAGTGTTATTAGACATCTTAACACTGGAGAGACCTATACATACCTGGGCGTGCCTCAAAGCCGCATTCAGGACGTAATATCAGTGAAGGAGTCTCTCCGAAGCAGATACAAGCATCTTCTTCGACAGATTTGGTCTTCCAATCTGTCGGCTTTGAACAAGGTATCTGCGACTAACATGCTAGCCGTCCCGGTTTTACTCTACTCGTTTGGGGTGGTTCAATGGACGAAGAACGAGCTTAAAGCCCTTGATGTCACTATACGTAAGATCATGCATATGCGTAAAAGCTTGCATATCAATTCGTCAGTCCGCAATTATACATTTGACGCCGTCAAGGCGGACGCTGACTTTTTAATCTCCAGTGTCTTCATAACCGAATTATTCTAAGTACAGCTTACATCGTTGCGAATAACAAAGATCCTCTCCTAAAGATGGTCAGGAACTACGAGATGATTGGTGAAGGAGCGTTCCTTTACTAAGCTGCGGAGCAAGCGGCTGAGACCCTTGGCCTGAATTTTAACATCAGAAGTGAGGAAAGTGCATTACTCCGTCTAGATGCTTCACGTCTAAAAGCCGAAGTAAAGAAAGCAGAGTTTGGAAAATTTCACCGAAAGCTACTCGACAAGCATATGCACGGAAACTTTCACAGAAATGTAGAAAAACAGTCCTTGTCGAAGGAGCAAACTTTTGCTTTCCTCAAATCACCAGGGCTCAAATCAGGTACAGAGGGCTTTATTTTCGCATGCCAGGACGGTGTCATTTCCACCTTCGCATACCGTGACCGCATTTTATGTCAAAAAGTTCCCAGTGATAGGTGCAGAGCATGTCATGCACACGCTGACTACCTAGAACACATACTATCGGGGTGTCCGACCCACGCAGGAACAACGTATGTCTATAGACATAATGCGGCCCTAAGGATACATTATTACCATACTCTTACGGTGTTGGTCGCGACACTGCCCTACCGAATGCTCCAAGGGATATAGAGTCAATTGTCCGAAACGAGAAGTGCCAAATTTTCTGGAACTACGATTTTCGGGCAGCAGTCTCGTTTGCACACTCGAGCCCTGACATTGTTCCCCAAGACTTCGAGAGACGAACTATATTCGTGATCGAGTTCTCGGCTCCGTCCAAATACAACGTCACTGCAAAGGAGAAAGAAAAAGAGGAGAGGTATCAAGACCTTAAAAGACAGCTGCAACGACTGTACCCAAAATATTCGGTGCGAGGAATTGTCTTTGTGATAGGTGCTCTCGGAGGTGCGAAACTATCACTGGTTCGCAACCTTAAAGCCATACCCACATGCCAAAAATATGCCAAGGCATTGCGAGATGAATGCAGAAAGCTGTCATCCTTGGGTCGCTTCGTGTCCTCAAGACGTGATTTCGTCGTGCCTTGTGAACACCCATATCACGGTTCTGAGACGTGGCTACAGGTGTGATTTACCGCGGTTCTACTGGGGGCTATTGACATTTTTTTTCGATGGTAGTTGATCTCAGTAGAACCCTGCGGTGGTTTTTTAACTCTTATATATATATATATATATATATATATATACAGGGTTGTCCCAGACTCAAGTGTCCGGACTTATGTGTTCATATAAAAATAAAACAAATAAATCTAAAATTCCGTTTCCAAAAATCAAATGAAGTTTTAGTTTTTGAGTTATGAAATATTTAAGCTGGTCCTTGGTACAAGGACCCTCTACCCACAACCCGAGGACGCGTTCGGTGGCTTTCTTATAGGCCCTTCAGTTCTGTTCCAAAGGAATCGAAACCGAAACCGAAGTATATAATGATATATGTGCAAAAAATGTTTTATTGTATATTATCACTGCACTTCATTTATTTTTTGAATTACACAATTGCACGCAGGGTCAATTACAAACATAATCACACGCTCAAATGCTTTGAAAAATCGTACCCACTGGGGATTCGAACCCTACCTAAACAACCTAAACCCGAGCCTATGGACCTAATGTACCGCACGCTGTAGCCAACTAAGCGGACTAATAGCTTGGATTTTGTCTACTATCTAGTCCCAGCGAACCTTTTCCGCTGAAAAGCCATTCAAGAATTTTAAATCAGACTAAAATCAAATTTAAAATCCCATTTAACATCTAATGATGAAGTCAATATATAGAATTCCTGAAAATAAAACAAGAATTCAACGATAAAATTTGGACAACCACCACAAAAGAAGGAATTGCAACAGGAACATTTTATGGTGGTTGTCCAAATTTTATCGTTGAATTCTTTCCGCCCAACTTCATCGTCGGATCATTTTTCTAGTTTGAATTGCAAACATTCGGTCCTTTAAGCCGGATGGTGATGGCGATGTGAATAAAAAAGAAAAATTTATTTAAAAAAGTAAACCAAAAATGTGTAGTTATGTGGAAAAGTGAAAAAACAAAAGGACTTCAAATTTTGGCGTGGCTTCAGTGCTGAATCGTATATTTGCAGTTCGTACCGCTACTTTAGTCAAAACACCAGATGCAGACTGGACTATTTTCACACGCGTCAGCTGTACCTGATAAGGTCACTCGTTGCCTTGCTGACAACCACACAACCTGGAAATCTGAACCACCTACCGCTCCACACTTTGGAGGATTATGGGAAGCAGCGGTACGATCGATGAAACACCATCTCCGCCGTGTGATCGGAGATACTACTCCGACTTTTTTTTCTGACGTTCTTTTGAGGCGATGTCAACTTTTCTTGCTCAAGTGGAGGCGTGTCTCAATTCAAGGCCAATCCGGTCTTTAAAGGACGATCCCAACGATTTAGTCACTCTGACTGCTGTACAATTTCTCATCGGCTCTTCAATCTTCACAATAGCTGGGCCTACATTAGTAAATGAAAGGCTGACATCTAGAGAGCGTTGGCAACTCTTATCTCAGATGTACCAAACCTTTTGGAAAAGATGGTCGTCGGAGTACTTACATGAACTACAAGTTCGCCCTAAATGACAGAAGCCAACCCATCCGGTCAAGAACGGAGACCTAGTATTGGTTTTGCAGGAGAAAATTCCTCCTCCTAAGAGGCCTCTCGCTCGGGTGATTCAGATTAATCTGGGCTCAGATGGTCATGTTCGTTCTGTAACTCTGAAGACGGGAACTGGTCTCTTACAAAGACCAATTGTGAACATTGTTTCGCTACAAGTTTCTGTTTCAGATTCTACCGATGTTCCACCATTGCAACCTTAGCAGGGTGGGCGCATCTCCAAACCCATCTCAGGGTTGGGCGCATCGTTCCAAGTCCAAGATGGAAAATTCTTTTTTCTAAGATGATTCGTGAACACATCACGAAGGTGGGCGGAAATGTTGGAGAAAATTCGTTCACATAGTTCTTATTTTATGTTTTCTGGCATGGTCGCGCGTGATCTCGTATCGCGTACGGCCCTGGTGTTTCTGTACACTCACCCTTTTGGGGGACCGAGTACCTGGAGGGGTGGGCGGAAATTCAGTAGTGCTCAACGCACGGTCCGAGTCACTTTTATGTAGGAACGTAACCCATTCCTGTAGTTTCGTTAATAAATGTGTTTCTTTCTTTAATTAGTCAGTAACAGTAATAACTGTGTCACCTGCTACTGATTATACTATACTACTTTTTCTAGATATCTATTTTCACGTTAAAAATGGGTACAATAAACTTTTCCTTGTTTCTGTGATAAATGTATCATTCATTTTTCACCCTTCCCGCCTAACTTCACCGTCGCGTCGGATCATTTTTCTAGTTTGAGTTGCAAACAATACCTTACCTGAGATTGCTGTAGTCGCTGCACCCGTATATATTTCCATTTTCATTGGAATTTTATTAATTAATATCGTTTCAAAAACAGGTTCAATCGATGTAAAATAGACACATTTTTTATGAGTAACTTCCAAATTTAAATTGTCAATTTGAAAGGAATCATTCAAAAATCTACTGTCTTCTTCCTCATCCGTAGATTTCTCTTTTTTCGATGTTTTACACAATGTTGTGCATTTTGCTTCTTTAGATTTTGAGTCTTATTGCAGCAAACTCTAAAAATATGACCCTGATTACCACATTCACTGCAACACTGTTGCGTCAGATAACAATGTTTTTATTGTGATTTTTTCACCACAGCAAAAATACCCAAACTCACGTTCTGGGTCCTGTTCACGTCTCTCCGTTGACGACTGAGAACCTCTGTTTTGTTTTCCATCGTGATTATTTCTTCCGTAATTTCACCTCTGTGTTGGATTCATATTTCTAATTGTGTGGACCTCAGATGCTTCGTTTTTATTCACTGAATTTACGTTTATGAGCTAAACTTTGCAAAGCGATCATGTAATCTTTCATAGTTTCGCCTTCATTCTGCTTACAATCGCGAAATGCAAACCGTGATAGATGTTCCCTAGTTTTTGGTTCATACAAATGTGCTTATTCATTATTTGAAGCTGTGTAATCCAAAGTCAAAGGATCCACAGTATCACGCACTACCATTAATTCTTCAAATACCGAGGGTGACAGCCTCATGATTAACAAAGCCGCCTTTTTGTTTTCACTCGCATCATTGAATGTAATATACGCGTCTAACTGAAGTTCAAATGCTTCCCAGTTATTACCTTTTTTGAAAGGTTCAATACAAGTTCCAGGAAAAACCATTTTATACTCAAGTTTACTGTCTTTCAGCGGTAAATTTTGGATTTCACTGAATTTAACCACATTTTTTTCTCAACACCACCAAACTGTTACCGCTTTCACACGCGATCTCTCATGTTTGGCCTACTTTTATTAATTCTGGTTTTTGTATCATATAGACTCATGCTGATTATCCTTCCCCCAAAGCTTCATTAATCACGTTTCAGTTTCAATTTATTCCCATACCTTTTATTTATTTTAATTTCCCTTTGAATCCCACTATCGTTACCACTACAATGCTTTATAGTATTAAGTCCTTCAAAGGAAAAGAGACACCATTACTCAAGATTTTATGTTAGAACTTGCATCTAGCATCCTTATGAAAAATGATAAACAAAAATAATCATAGGAGAAATTTTCTTGTTCTTTTCCTTCGTAAAAGATATATATACTTAGATTATATAATGAGTGAATATTTTTATTCCATTTAATCAAAAAAAATGTAAAATGTGTAAAATAATCAAAAACATATGGGAAAAATATGTCATCTGATGTTTTAATTTAAATGAAGGCTATATGATCCTTCGGTTTAGGTAAAGTTTAGAAGAGCAGCGTTAATGTCTAAAAGTGGCCACTACGGATTTCACTAAATCTTTCCTGACGAAAGCTTCAGACAGAAATTTATTCCGAACATTTATCAATCAAGATACTCACCAATTCCATCAAATCCAAGTATATCGTTTCCCACTGAACTAGTACGACCAGTTTCAGATTCATGCTTATGGCGAAATAACTTCTGCCTCGCCAAACCACGTCCATTATCAAGCAGACCATGTGTTAACACACCCAAGAGAGTTGACTTTCCAGCATCGACGTTTCCAACTACAGCAATTCTAAATGTTTGAAATAAAATACGTTAGTCATGACATTCACATTATATGAAGTTCGTAACAGGCAACCTACGTGCATGCAAATAAATAAATAAATAAATAAATATATATATATATATATATATATATATATATATAATTTGAAAAAAAATTAAAAAAACCACCGCAGGGTACCACTGAGAGCAACTGCCATCTAAAAAAAAAATCAATAGCCCCCAGTAGAACAGCGGTAAAATACACCTATGGCCACGTCTCACATCCGTAAGATGGGTGGTCACAGGGCACGACAAAATCACAACGACAGGCCGGCGAAACCCTCGTGTGTCTTGAGGACACGAAGCGACCCAAGGATGACAGCTTTCTGCATCCATCTCGCAAGTGCCTTGGCATATTTTTGGCACGCGGATATGCCTTTAAGGTTACGAACCAGAGGTAATTTTGCACCTCCGAGAGCAGCTATCACAAGGACAATTACTCGTACCGAATATTTCGAGTACAGTCGTTGCAGCTCTCTTTTAAGGTCTTGATACCTCTCCTCTTTTACTTTCTCCTTTGCAGTGATGTTGTATTCGGACGGAGCCGAGAATTTGATCACGAATATAGTTCGTTTCTCGAAGTCTTGGAGAACAATGTCAGGCCTCGAGTGCGCAACGCAGACTGCTGCCCGAAAATCGTAGTTCCATAAAATCTGGCACTTCTCGCTTCGGACAATTGACTCTATATCTCTTGGAGCGTTCGGCAGGGCAGGGTCGCGACCAGCACCGTAAGAGCGACAAAGGTGGTAATAAAGTACTCTTAGGGCCGCCTTATGTCTATAGATATACGTTGTTCCTGCGTGGGTCGTCCTGGCATGCAAAAATAAAGCCCCCTCTGTACCTGAGTTGAGCCCTGATGATTTGAGGAAAGCAAAAGTTTGCTCCTTCGACAAGGACTGTTTTTCTACATTTCTGTAAAAGTTTCCGTGCATATGCTTGTCGAGTAGCTCTTGGTAAAATTTTCCAACCTCTGCTTTCTTTACTTCGGCTTTTAGACGCGAAGCATCTAGATGGAGTAATGCACTTTCCTCACTTCTGATGTTAAAATTCAGGTCAAGGGTGTCGGCAGGTTGCTCCGCGGCTTTGTAAAGGAACGCTCCTTCGCCAATCATCTCGTGCTTTCTGCCCATCTTTAGGAGAGGATCTGTGCCATTTGCAACGATGTAAGCTGTACTTAAAACAATTCGGTTATGAAGACACTCGAGATTCAGAAGTCCGCTTCCACCTTGACGGCGTGAAATGTATAATCGCGGAACTGACGAATTGATATGCAAGCTTTTATGCATATGCACGATCTTACGCGTTGTGATATCAAGGGCCTTAAGCTCGTTCTTCGTCCATTGAACCACCCCAAACGAGTAGAGTAGAACCGGGACGGCAAGCATGTTAGTCGCAGATACCTTGTTCAACCGCGACAGATTGGAAGACCATATCTGTCGAAGAAGATGCCTGTATCTGCTTCGGAGAGACTCCTTCACTGATTTTACGTCCTGAATGCGGCTTTGAGGCACGCCCAGGTATGTATAGGTATTTCCAGTGTTAAGATGTCTAATAACATTTATATCCACAAGCTCAGGGTCCTTGGGAACGCCAGTAATCTTTCCTTTCTTCAAATGAATTTTGGCACACTTGTCCAAACCAAAGTCCGTCCCAATCTCTCCTGTGTAGTTCTTGACGATATTTATAGCAATATTTACATGTATATTCAGGGCATTGGAGTATTTCCTCACAGTGAATTTTGTCTTCGACCGTTTTTTAAATAACATAGTTATTCTTCATGAATAAGATTAATTTGGTCATACGGTCATATAAAATGCAATGGATTCATATGTTAAAGAATCATAATTTATTTGTCATTTATTAACCCACGTACGTTTCAACCTACTTGCAGGTCTTCTTCAAAGGTAATTATCACCTAAGTCAAAAATTAATATAATTGTCAATTCTATTTTGATATACATTTTATTGTTAAAAAGTTAGTTTAAAAACTATATTCGTTTATTTACCTGTAGTGATGTTGATAGATCCTTAACACATTTCAATTTTCTTCTATATATTATAATTATTTTTGGAGTAAAATTCTTTTAGTTTGTCCACATTACGGTTTCAATACTAAAAACTTAGTCTTCATTTAAATAAAATATGATCTGTCCTTTATTAATATTTCGTCAAGATTGAAATTGAAACCTCAAAAATTTAAAGAGGCTTCAATATTAAGTAATAACTACATTTTAGAATAAGTGAAATGTTGTGTTTCGTACAGACAACCATATACTATTTATGAATTCAAGATAAAGCTAGTTTACATTCAGTGATTAAGAAGGCTGATATTAAATTAGTATGCCAAATGAAAATTGCGCGAAATTTTTAAAAACCTTTTTTTTGAATTTAATTTATATAATGCTTTGGTAAATGCTTTAAAAAAATACAACATCAATGTTTTTTTCACAAACAACCACACACTAAATAAACTTCCTTTCTTTAGAAATAAAGATGAAGATAGCCAAGAAAATTTATCTGGAGTTGTATATCAGATCAATTGTAAATGCTGCAACAAAATTTATATTGGAGAAACTGGCAGGAGATTAAAAACTCGGATATACGAAAATAAAAGGGATTACGAAACGGGAATTCAAAATACTGGTTTATCACAACATGCATTGGAATTAAATCATTATTTTGATTTCAAACTGGATAATATCATTCTTCTTAATCACTGAATGTAAACTAGCTTGATTTTGAATACATAGATAGTATATGGTTGTCTGTACGAGACACAACATTTCACTTATTCTAAGATGTAGTTATTACTTAATATTGAAGCCTCTTTAAATGTTTGAGGTCTCAATTTCAACCTTGATGAAATATATTAATATAGGACAGATCATATTTTATTTAAACGAAGACTAAGTTTTTAATATTGAAACCGTAATGTGGATAAACTAAAAGAATTTTACTCCAAAAATAATTATAATATATACAATAAAATTGAAATGTGTTAAGGATCTATCAATATCACTACAGGTAAATAAACGAATAGAGTTTTTAAACTAACTTTTTAACAAAAAAATGTATATCAAAATAGAATTGACAATTATATTAATTTTTGACTTAGGTGATAATTACCTTTGAAGAAGACCTACAATTAGGTCGAAACGTACGTCGTACGTTCCATTGCATTTTATATGACTGTATGACCAAATTAATTTTATTCATGAAGAATAACTATGATATTTATAGCAGTTCGAAGTTTGCTTTTACCAGCGGCATAGATCTTCAAGTCATCCATATAAAATACATGAGTGACCTTACGCTCACGCTGATTAGTGTCGCCACAGAGGTATCCAGGAGAATTTCGTAGTGCGAGAGATAGAGGCAGAAGTGTGACGCAAAAAAACAAAGGGCTCATACTATCCCCTTGAAAGACGCCCCTCTGGAAGGTGACGTTGTTCGTCGTCAGACGATAATTCCTAGATGAGATGGTGAATCTAGTTTTCCAAAGAGGCACCAATCTCTCTATGCATCTCACTATGTATGGATGTACCTTCAAGCTTTCCAACAGACAGATGATAAGTCTATGGACTGTGGCGTCTTTACAGACACACCTGTCAATCAGCAGCTTCTCTCGACAGCCTGCTACACCACTGCGGAATGGGCGTCTCCGACTTTAAATATGAGGTAAATATGCGGGCCAAATGTTGGTGTATAGAAATAAACTTCTTCCACCAACAGTTCCGGATACAATCTGGTCCAGCACCGGAAAAGTTCTTCGTGCCTCTAAGTGCTTTTTTCACCCCTTCGGCAGTGACTGATGGGCACTCCTCCTCAGATTTTATGAGGCTGTCGCAAAACTCCTTGAAGCGGATGATATTGTCAGTATCTTCTTTTAACTCTAGTGTTTTCGGGATCTTGAACACCTCTCTCCAAAAAGTCTCTACCTCCTTGGGCTTGGGTGGATTTTTTACAAAAACAGGGGGATCACTGAAGAGGCGAGATGGGTCAGCGAGAAACTGTTGATTCTTCCTGATCCATCTCTCCCTCTTCTGTATCCTCCTCCTTGCGTCAGATAACAGCCTTATTTTGTCAAGAATATGCTGCTTGATTGTCAGCAGCTTTGACTTGTTTAATGTGTGATTCAAGGTCCTTAGTTCTTAGGCGAACTTTCGAACGCATTCTGTCTTGCCCATCCAATTTTCTTGTTCAGTTGATGCAAGCGTCTTCTTGTCTTTTGATCTATCGTCGGTTTCATCTTCGTCTGCAGCTTGTTCAAGCAGCGGTTGAGGAAGCGCTCCACGTACATATCCATTTTTCCGGAGGTAGTCGGCTTGATTTCGCAAAGACTGATGCGAAACGCGCTGAAGCTCTGGGTGTTTCTGGCACCACAGAGTATGCATACGCGCCATAAAGCCTCCGCAGACAGGGGTAATGTTGGCACCGTAGCAGTCTAGCACGTCATTCTTAAGTTGAGCCGTCCACTCAATGTGGGCGTTCCGCCGGTTCGTCGTCGTGTTTGCATCTAAATTATGTTCAGCACCGCGAACTCTGGGACGATCGCCATTGTTGTCCGAGCCATTGTCGGGTGCTCTGCGCGTTCGATCGTTGTGAACCGCCTCTACAACATTTTGGTGTTTTGGTTGTTTCATTGTTGTTCCGAGGAGCAGCTAGGGAAAAGTTACGCTCATCATCCTTGTAGAATCCTGCGTGCAAGAACGAGGCTGGTACTCTGAGAGTTCCCCCGGAATCCCAGAGTGACCGGTTCAGACACCTTACCCAGGTGCCATTTAGCTTTCGGCATGGTTGTTAAGCTTTCGCTTAGAGGTTATTCCTTCGGGACCATCCCTGGACAATTGTCCGCGACAACTTATCAATTATTCTAACCATATTCAGCAGAAACCCTGGGTGTGCCAAAATTCATCTGGAGAAAGGAAAGATTACTGGCGTTCCCAAGTACCCTGAGTTTGTGGATATAAGTGTTATTGGACATCTTAACACTGGAGAGACCTATACATATCTGGGCAAGGCTCAAAGCCGCATTCAGAACGTAACATCAGTGGAGGAGTCTCTCCGAAGCAGATACAAACATCTTCTTCGACAGATTTGGTCTTCCAATCTGTCAGCGTTGAACAAGGTATCTGCCACTAACATGCTTGCCGTCCCGGTTCTACTCTACTCATTTGGGGTGGTTCAGTGGACGAAAAACGAGCTTAAGGCCCTTGATGTCACCACACATAAGATCATGCATATGCATAAAAGCTTGCATATCAATTTGTCAGTTCCGCGATTATACATCTCACGCCGTCAAGGCGGACGCGAACTTCTGAATCTCCAGTGTCTTCATAACCGAATGGTCAGGAATCACGAGATGAGTGGCGAAGGAGCGTTCTTTTACAAAGCCGCGGAGCAAGCGCCCCAGACCCTTGGCCTGAATTTTAACATCGGAAGTGAGGAAAGTGCATTACTCCACCTAGATGCTTCACATCTAAAAGCCGAAGTAAAGGAAGCACAGGTTGGAAAATATCATCAAGAGCTACTTGACAAGCATATGCACGGAAACTTTCACAGAAATGTAGAAAAGCAGACCTTGTCGAAGGAGCAAACTTTTGCTTTCCTCAAATCACCAGGGCTCAATTCAGGTACAGAGGGTTTTATTTATGCATGACAGGACGGTGTCGTTTCCACCTTAGCATACCGTGCCCGCATTTTATGTCAAGAAGTTCCCAGTGATAGGTGCAGAACGTGTTATGCACACGCTGAGTACCTAGAACATGTACTATCTGGGTGTACGACCCACGCAGCAACGACGTACATCTATAGACATAAGGCGGCCCTAAGCGTACTTTATTACCATTTTTGTCGCTCTTACGGTGTTGGTGGCTACCCTGCCCTGCCGAACGCTCCAAGGGATATAGAGTCAATTGTCCGAACCGAGAAGTGCCAAATTTTCTGAAACTACGATTTTCGGGCAGCAGTCTCCGTTGCTCACTCGAGGCCTGACATTGTTCTCCAAGACTTCGAGAAACGAGGTATAATATTGATCGAATTCTCGGCTCCGTCCGAATACAACATCACTGCAAAGGAGAAACAAAAGGAGGAGAGGTATCGAGACCTTAAGAGAGAGCTGCAACGACTGTACCCAAAGTATTCGGTGCGAGTAATTTTCATTGTGATTGGTGCTCTCGGAAGTGCGAAACTATCACTGGTTTGTAACCTTAAAGCCATACCCGCTTGCCAAAAATATGCTAAGGCACTAGCGAGACGGATGCAGAAAGCTGTCACCCTTGGGTCGCTTCAGGTCCTTAAGATTTCGATTCTTTTGGAATAGAACTGAAGGGCCTATGACAAAGCCGCCGAACGCGTCCTCGGATTGCGGATGGAGGGTCCTTGTACCAAGGGTTTCTGCTGAATATAGTTATAATAATAACCAATGAGCAGTCGCGGGCAATTGTCCAGGGATGGTCCCGAAGGGATAAACTCTAAGCGAAAGCGTAACAACCATGCCGAAAGCTGAATGGCACCTGGGTAAGGTGTCTTAACCGGTGAGTCTGGGACTCCGGGGGAACTCTCAGAGTACCAGCCTCGTTCTTGCAAGCGGGATTCTAGAAGGATGATCGTAACCTTTCCCTATATGCTCGTGGGAACAAGAATGAAACCACCAAAACACCAAAATGTTGTATATGCGGTTCAAAACGATCGGTCGCGCAGAGCACCCGACAATGGTTCGGTAAACAATGCCGATCATCCTAGAATTTGAGGTTCTGACAATAATTTAGATGGAAACACGACGACGAACGGGCGAGACGCCCACATTGAGTGGACGGATCAATTCAGGGATGTCTTGCTAGACTGCTAAGATGCCAGCATCATCCCTGTTCAAGCCGACAACCTCCAGAAAAATGGATATATACACGAAGCGCTTACCCAACCGGTGCTTGATCAAGCTGCAGACAAAGATGAGGAAGCTACATTAACACCAACCGCAGAAAGCAGGCACCTTCTGAGAGATGATCGCGATTTCAGTACAAGAAGGAACATTAACACGGAAGTTCCTCCTAAGCCCCCAAGATCTGGCTGAAATGGATGTCTCCCTTCGTGGAGATATCTCGCAAGAGTCCGACCTCTGGACCGTCAATTTCTCAGCTTATGGTGATTCGGGAGCTTTGGCTGATTCAAATCGAAGGCTAAAACCGACGATGGATCAAAAGACCAAAAGACGCATGCATCAACTGAACAAGAAACTTGGATGGGCAAGACAGAATGCGTTCCGTGTTCAATGTGTAATTGACTACATAACATCTGGTAGACCGTTCACGGAAAGGGTTCGTAAGTTTGTCCAAGAACTAAGGATCTTGAATCACACACTAAACAAGTCAAAGCTGCTGACAATCAAGCAGCATAATGTTGACAAAATACGGTTGTTATCTGACGCAAGGAGGAGAATACAGATGAAGGAGAGATGGATCAGGGAGAACCAATAGTTTCACGCTGACCCATTGCGCTTCTTCAGCGATCACCCTGTTTTTGTAAAAAAACCACCCAAGCCCCAGGAGTTAGAGACTTTTTGAAGAGAGGTCTACCAGATCACAACAACACTGAAGTTGAGAGAAGATACTGACAATATCATCCGCTTCAAGGAGTTTTGCAACAACCTCATAAAATCTGAGGAGGAATGTCCATCAATCACTGCCGAAGAGATGAAAAAAGCACTTAGAGGCACGAATGACTTTTCCGCTGCTGGAACAGATTGTGTTGGTCGCGACCCTGCCCTGCCGAACGCTCCAAGGGGTATAGAGTCAATTGTCTGAAACCAGAAGTGCAAAATTTTCTGGAACTACAATTTTCGGGCAGCAGTCTCCGTTGAGCACTCGAGGCTTGGCATTGTTCTTCAAGGCTTTGATAAAAGAACTATACTCGTGATCGAATTCTCGGCTCCGTCCCAATACAACATCACTGCAAAGGAGAAAGAAAAGGAGGAGAGGTATCAAGACCTTAAAAGAGAGCTGCAACGACTGTACCCAAAATATTCGGTGCGAGTAATTGTCCTTGTGAAAGGTGCTCTCGGAAATGCGAAACTATCACTGGTTCGTAACCTTAAAGTCATACCCGCATGCCAAAAATATGCCAAGGCACTTGCGAGATGGATGCAGAAAGCTGTCATCCTTGGGTAGCTTCGTGTCCTGAAGACACTAGAGGGTTTTGCCGGCCTGTCGCTGTGATTTCGTCGTGCCCTGTGACCACCCATCTCACGGTAGTGAGACGTGGCCATAGGTGTGTTTTACCGCGGTTCTACTGGGGGCTATTGACATTTTTTGGATGGCATTTGCTCTTAGTGGGACCCTGCGGTTGTTGTTTAACTCTTTTTTTTTAAATTATATATATATATATATATATATATTGTACTGTATATTCTATTTAATCTGTCCCTTTTACGGGTTTAAGGACCTTCGCTCCCTGTACACATGTTTACATTCCATCCTGAATCTAACTTAACCACTGCTTATATTCTAATTCAACGCATCAAACAACCAAACCCTCATCCTCCATTCTTCCCCGAACCTTTTCTTTCCGATACCCCATACTTGGCCCTTTACTTAATTCGCAAGTATAAGAAGTGGAAAGAGGGTAATGAGAGAAGGGAGGAGTACGTAGAAATGAGGAAGGGGTTTAGATAGATGTGTGAGAAGAAAGAACAGAAAAAGGAGATAGATTTGGAAGAGGAGTTAGATAATATTAAGACAGAGGGGGACGTCTGGAAGATGATAAATAGGTTTAGGGAGTGTAGGGTGGTGGTCGGTGAGAAGATAGGGAGTGAGGAGTGAGGGGGAATTTTTCAAAGAATTATTCCAGGGCTCAGATTCAAGGAAGACAGATGGGGGAAGTGGAAGAACGGGGGAGGCAGAGATGGAGGAGTTGAATGACGAGGAGATAGAGAAGCAGATAAGCAAGTTGAAAGGGTCAAAAGCAGCAGGGCTGGATGGGGTAGAGAACGAAGCATGGCTGTTTAGTACACAAAAGGTTAGGGAGAGGCTGAAGGAGATAGTGAAGAAAGAATGGAGGGGCGAGGGATTCCCACGAGGGTGGAGAGAAGGGTTAATAGTGCCACTGTATAAGAAAGGGGATAGAGATAGGCAGGAAAATTATAGAGGGATTACGCTAATGAATATGGCGTATAAAGCATACGCGATGGTGGTGGCAGAGAGACTGCGGAAGGATGTCGAGGGTGGATAGAGGATTAGCGAAGAAGGGGACGAGAGTGTATGCGTTTTTTGTGAATCTCAAAGGCGCGTTTCCGTCGGTGGGTAGGGGGAGGTTGTGGGAGGCGATGGAGAATAGGGGAGTATAGAAAGGCCTAATTGAGAGGGTAAGGGAGATATATGAAGGGACTAAAAACAAGGTAAGAGGAGGGGAGGGGATTTCGGAGGGATTCTGGATGGATAGGGGGTTAAGGCAAGGGTGTCCACTTAGCCCAACGCTTTTTGCGATTTTAATTGCGGATATGTAAAGTAAGCTGGAGGCTAGGGTGGTAGGAGTCGGGATAGGAGGGGTTAGAATTTGGTCACTAGCGTATGCAGATGACATAGTGTTGCTGGCAAATAGCGAGGAGGCTTTAAAGGAGATGACGGAGAGGTTGAAAAGATACGTGGATAAGAAGGGGTTAGAGCTGAATGCGGAAAAGTCCAAGGTTATGGTGTTCAGAAAAGTAGGGGGAAAGGATAAGGGAGGAGAGTAGAAGTGGAAGGGAAAGGAGGTGAAAGAGTGTGTGTACTTGGGCTTCGTGTTTCGGAGGAACGGGGGAGTGGATGGTCACATAAAAGAGAGAGTGAGGATGGCAAATGTGGTGATGAGGCAGGTGTGCGGGTTGGGAAAGAAGCTATTCGCAGATGATTTTTGACGGAGAATGAAATTGTTTGATTCGCTAGTGATGAGTGTGCTATTATATGGAGTAGAGGTGTGGGATGGAAGGAAAGTGAAGAGGTAAATAGAATGCAGGAGAGGTATGTAAAGTGGGCCCTGGGGTTGGCAAGGAACACGCCTAAGTATATTGTCAGAAGGGTGACGGGGAGAACTAGTGTAGGGATTCTAGCAGGGAGCAGTGCGTGTAAAGATGAGGAGAAATTTTTGGAAGAGGGGGGAAGTAGGCTGGTTAGGGAGTGTTGGTGGGTGGAGGAGAACATGAGAGGGGGTGGGAATATGGAGGCTGAGAGGGAGAGGTATTTTATAATGAATGGACTGCAGACGGATGAAGTGAGGAGGATGCACGAGGAAGGAAGGAAGGTTTATGATTTGGTTAAGCAAAACGGCATGGAGAGAGAGAAGACAAAAGGGGAAGAGAGAATAAGAGAGTGAAGGTTTAGCGGGAACCTTGTGTGGATTATGCAAAGGCAAAAGCACAATATTTATGTGAGAAAGGAGAGAAAGGAAGTCAGTAGCTTATAGCGAGGATGAGGTGTGGGTTAATGGAGGGTTTCAATAGGTTCTGGCTCTCTCGAGAGAAGAGGATGTGTGAACTGTGTGGAAAGGGGGATGCAAGAGTGGAGCACTGGTTGGAGCAGTGCGTGGAGATGGAAAGAAGTGAGATAAGCATGGAGGTATTGTTGAATGAAGGGGGGGGGGAAGGGCAGTAGCATGGGTGAAGGGAGTGATAAGTAAGATGGATATGAAGAGAAGGAAGGAGGAAGAGGAATGGAGACGGAAAGATTATAAAAAGGAGAGAAAGTAGATATAAGTAAGATGTAAATATTGTAAATAGTAGATAAGTAGTAGGTATTAGAGCGAAAGCAGGGGTTGGCAAGCGAGGCAATGCGAAAAAGTAGGGACATGCGAGCGAGGCGAGGCGAAGCGAAGAAGGCAAGGTGATAAGAGCGTGCGGCTTAGATATAAGGAATGGATGGATGTTAGTTTTTAGGGTTAGTTTTAAGAAAAATCTGTAAAAAATGGAAGTGTAAGCAAGTCAATTTTTTAAGGCCAGTAGGCTGAAAAATAAACGTTCATCAATCAATCGTCCGCGTATGCTAGAGAGTATAGTTTGCTATTACCCAAAGCCGCTCCCCCTTTTCCTTCCACCTTTAGCCACTCCTCTAAGTCTGCCAGCAGCATATATATGTATATTAAACTATATATTATAAACTATTCTATGAATTAAAAATTACGTATATAACAGTTACCGACGTCGGAAACTATTAGGATCTGACGTAGGAAGTGCTGTCGGGTTTCTCAGTAGGGAAACTGTGGAGTTTCTTGAATGTTGAGCTTCGCTAAACGATATACTGTTGATTTTTTTTACGAAGAAGAGGGTAAAACAGGTAACACTACGGGAACCGGGTGCTGGTTTGCATCGTATTAATTGAAATATGCAAAACATTAAGTACTCAGGAATTTTACTTGCTACCCAATCGACGTGGCACATTTTTAGCTGAGGGACTCAAATGATTTAAATAATACCGTAAGTATGCACTTTTAGAAATTCGAGATTTGCAACTTAGAAAATGAAAAGGAAAAGAAAAAACGGTCCCAAGTTCCTGTAAAAACTCAAGTGCCGGAAAGGGTCGAAAAAAATACGTAGTTGCCGAACCATCCTACCACGATACCAGGAACGGAACTCTCGACACTTTTCAAGAATTTTCCAGAGATGAAGAAATTTTGAAAAGAGTGGAAGGAATCTCTCCTCGGATTGGCTACAATTGAGCCAGGGTGTTCCTAAACACTCCGAAATCTCTTTCCCAAACTAGATTGATTTACGCTCTTTTTCTACTCAAAATAGATTTTACAAAAGCCTAAACTTTTATTGTAAAATTGATGGGAGTTAGCATACGCATGAACAGCGGCCGAGGCATTCCTGAATATTCACTTTTATAAACTAATGAATAAATCAGAAATAAATTTAGGTCGGCCCTCGGGCACGCTACATCTTGCCTTCGCGACCGGCCAACATTTTTTTCAAAGTATCATCCATTTCTCGAATGATTTCTGAGAAGAGCATACTCAGTTGCGAACTACATGTAGGCAAGCCATAGCCATATAGTACACGGCTTAGGAGGGCTTCAATATTTTTTTAAAGTAACATACATAAAAATGAAAAGGTTTGAGAAAGTTCTTAAAAGCAGTGGAAATTGAAACATGTGTTTTCTGCCATAAATTCCGAAGAAGGCTCGAATGACAAGTTCTGTATGTCAAGTAACCAACAGCCCGTGATTCCAGGTGCAGATATACAGGCTGGCGAAACTGGCGATCGCCCCCCCCCCCCCCAGGATGTTTAGACTTACCTTCACTTTTTTTGTTCTCACCGGGAAATAGAGGAAAATTGTAAATAATATGCAATTTCATAATTGTATTTCGCGCATCTTTCTCCAGATCAAAGTGTAGTGCTAAAACGATACACGGATGTTGCCACAATCTTCAAATCCCAAAACGTGTTTTTTATCAAGTGAATAAAAAACTGATGAAAACATAGGACAAAATAAGCGCAGAGATCGCTCCCGGGATAGAAGATCCGAGCAGGAAAGTCTCAGGAGACGGATAAGAAATTTAGAGAAGGAAATTTCAACTCGGAAGGAACATAGATACGAAAATCGTCGCCGTAAGTAAGCATAGTGATTAACCTCTCATGATCGCTTATATTATTCACATGTTCGACATCTTCGCATTCGTTTAACGATTGTGAAACGAGAACGCCATTTGGATGGAAAATTTAATGCGTCACATTTTGGTTCAACCAACTTCTGAGAGCACATAAACTGCTTCATAGTTCTGCAATTTTTGCAGAATTTACAAGAAATATGAAAATAAGAAGTCCTATTTTCTGCTAGCTTCAGTCATGGATTGCTTTTCTCTTTCAATTGGACAGGTGATCACAGACATCGCGCAAACAAGTCCTTGGCTCGCAGATCCTTGACTAGCAGATCCAAAAAACGCTCTCGAAGTCGTTCGCATAGATCCATTTATCACTCTCGAAGTGGTTCGCACGGATCCGCTTATCGCTTTTGAAGTCGATCGTACAGGAAACATTTGATAACAAATATCGACGTCGTAGTTATTTTTCAAGGGATGATCATTATGAATATGGTTACGGTGAGAACAGTGATTACCATAGATATACAATTTCGCCTAAATTTAAACGTCCTTTCAGCCGACGTCCTTCTCCTTCTATTTGAAATAGTCGTGAAAATTCTAGGCAAAGAGACAGGATAGAAGATCTGAATCAGCTTCCGAAAAAAAATTGCTGACTGATGAATCAAAAAAGAACACTAACGTTTCGGTGCCTGAAAATAATGTGTCGAAACCAATCTTAAATGTCCCTGAAAAATATGTATATCCACCGGAATATTAACTAGATGAAGATGTCTTCAATATTTTTGAAGAGCGTCTTATGCCTGATCGAGTACATGCACCAGCAGAGCGCAGTCATTAAGCACAAATTCGGAAGGAAATTACAAAAAATGTCTTCCCTCTAAGGCGAGAAAATTATTATTAAAAAATCTTTCTCCAGTGGAAATCTGCATCTTGTGACGCTGCTTTTTCTTTTGATGGAATGTAGGGTCCTTACTAGCCGCACACAAGCTGCCCTAGTTAGAGAAAACTTAAAAATTAGCTTTAGGTTGGACGCCAGTCCTTTCTTGGGACAGACCAAACAAAATCGATTCACGGAATTTCAGAAATGCGCTTCAAATAGCAATGTTGATTAAGTTTTGTACTTAGCAACGAAATAACCAAAAAAAGATTAGTTTCACGGGTCAAGAATATGGAACTCTCATTTTCAAACCCCACAATTCCTAATCTGTAAAATTCCCAAATAAGCGACACGAACGACAATCGATATGGAGAAAAAAGAGCGACGCTATAAAAAATAAAGTAAAGTAAAGCAAAACGAGAGAAAACCCTAGGGCAGTGACTAGAACGCAAACGAAATGATTAGCTCAGCCTCTAAATAAGGATAGATACTGGTAGAGGGGTAGGGTTTTAATAAATTGGCAAAACATTTCGAAATAAAACTAAATCATGGTTTCAATAGTCAGAGGGGAAGGGGAGTGATCTCTACTTAAACATTTATGAGGGGAAACTTCCAAGAACTTGTAACAATATGAAACTTTTCAAGGTAAAAACTGAATTAGGGTCTCAAGAACGAAGGGGAAAGGGGAGTGATCTCTACTTATACATTTTGAGTGGAATATTCTAAGAACTGGCAACACCATACAAGAGTATAGAACATTTTACGGTAAAAACTGAATTAGGGTCTCAATAATCGAAGGGGAAACGGGAGTGATCTCTACCTATACATTTATGAGGGGAAACTTCCACCTCCAACATGATTAAGAGAGCTCAAATGAAAGAAAGTGGCACATGATTTTAGAAATCGGCACTCCGTCAAAAATAGATTATAGGCACATTATAAAAATAATACAAAACACAATTGTTATAAAATGGTATGATTTTGCCAAGGAGTTAAATAATAAGAAAAAGGATGAAGATAACGATAAGCATAGAAATTAATATCTTGGCTAAACCATAAAAAAGGATCAAGATCCTACCTTATCACAACAGCCTAATAATGGGTCGTCGACGAGCACGTGGTTCACACCTCGAGTTCACAAACTAGAATGATATACCCGAATCTACCCTATGCTATCAACAAGCTCGCTTTCCATAGGTCTGCCCTGTTGCTTTTCCTTCTCTTCGTTGCATCTTCCTTTACCTCGTTGAACCAAGCCATCGACCAAGAATCTTTCCTTGTTTTCGAGAAGCGGTAATATCCTTGGAAAGTCGAAGCCAACGAGGGTGGCCAAATATACCCCTGTGCGAGAATCGGAGAACGGAAATCCTTGCTTCGAACGGCAGGTGTAATTTTGGACTCCATGACTCCCAAAACAAGACATAAGAGAGACAACATCAACAGCCAGGTATAAACAATAAAATGCGTAAAGTGGCGAAACTACCTAGTTTGTCCATAATCAAGCTGGTAATCGCCTTGGTTGGTCTTCACCAGAGACATGTCGTGGATCTCAGACGGCCAAAAAGAGAGAAGATACTTAAATCCAGGAGGGAAAGCCAGAAGAAGAATGAGCTGAAGGCCACAAGACAGAAGAAGCCTCGCCAGGATGAAGGTAACGACAGATCCTAGTCGATGACGCAATGTAAGATGTTGGAGAGCTTGAAGATTCACCACTCGAGACCGCAAAATTCGAAGGCTCTCATAAAGATATTAAAAATGAAAAACAGAAAAAGAAAGCAAAAAGGAAACATAGCTAAATAAATATTTTAAAAAATAACAATAAGGAGTGCCGAATTTACTCTTGGTGCAAACCAAGAGTATTTTCATAAATTTATGATTAAATTAAGTTTTGTGATGTTCGGGAAATCCGCAACATTACAATCTTTATGGACCCTCCTAAATTAAATTTGGAGGTTACAGCGGCATTATATAGCTTAAGGACAAGAAGTAGTACCCTGCCTCGCCGAAATCAACGCCAGTTGAATTACCCTTCGAGAAGAGGCGGGCAGAAACCATAATTACAGTATGGGTCGCAGGTCAACTCCTCGAGGCAGGAGCCAGTTTCACAAACAAGAACAGAGGCAAAAGAAGACAAATATGAATATGAAAAAGTAGAGGTAAGTTTTTTGGCACGAAGACTAGCATTGTTTTTGCTCAAATGGACATCTTTAACATCTGATGAAACCATCCTGAGCTGGATATCAGGGTATGCTATACTTTTTACTTCTCCGGCAAAATAAAAAATACCACCTAATTTTTTTTTTTTTTTTTTTTTGTGTAGTGGAGGTGAGAATGCATTTACGCACTGAGTGTGAGACTCGACCTAAAAACGGTAATACCCACTAAACTCACCTCCTCTTCCCGCCAACCCTAGTCCTCGGAACCGCTTTCGCATTACTTCAAGGACATGGGGGTAAGGCCACTAAGTCGTGCTTCGACTTCCACTTTTGAGCGCCAACTTGGCATTCTTGCGATCATCATCCAAACAGGATGCACGCATCGTCGTCAGTAGTGTGGTGGTACCGCACAACGGGCTCGTCGGCCTTCGGCATCCTGGTTGGGTATTGTTCGTCTAGGTAGCGCGTCCTTGAGGCTTCCTCGACAAGGTTGCCTCTCGGAACGCCCTACACCTCATTGCCCCGGGACGATGGTCTGTCCGGGGCTTATCTTCGTATGTGGCGTAGAGGTAGCACTGCGGCGAACTT
The DNA here is from genome assembly GCA_932178445.1 of Andricus quercusramuli. NCBI lineage: Eukaryota > Metazoa > Arthropoda > Insecta > Hymenoptera > Cynipidae > Andricus > Andricus quercusramuli. The sequence goes on from CAKNXH010062271.1 coordinate 65,410, forward strand.
TCGCACGCCGCAGCCCTATGGCTCTCTTTGCCACATCTCCAACATGACCTCGAGCGGTCTGGGCCATCGCAACCCGCTGCCATATGACCGAAGCCCAGGCAGCGGTAGCACCGAACCCTTTCCGCCTTTTTATGCACACGACAGGACACCCACCCCACCTTCAGATGTCCTGTGCGTACCAACCTCGCGGCCAGTTCCTCGGCCAGCTCCACGAAAGACTTCAGGTTGCCCCTGAAGGTTTTTCTCGTGAGGCTGACCTTCACTTCTCCAGCACTCCGACTTCCGAAGTGGCTTCTAACGGCCGCTTCGACTTCACCGGCCTCCGTTGTTGAATCGAGGTCCAGGACCTCGATCTCGGTACGGGGTACGAGCTCGCGCACAGTACCCCCCAACCCAACAGCCTCCCACACTGCAGCCGAAAATTCGGTCCTACCCTCTGCTGCAGGTCCAAGCTCCACAAGGACCTCTCCATTTCTGGTATGCCTGACACCCTTGATTTTTACACCAAGGGTGTCCGGTTTTACCTTCTGTTTGAGGTCCTTGAGGACCTCGGCATAGCTTGGACCCTCGGCCGGTTTGATAAGAACCGCCTCGGGTTGAGCTCGTGTCCGCACCTTTTTCCTCGTCTGCTCCCTGATGTTAATGTCAGGCCTGTCCTCTCCGTCTGTCTTCTCGAGGTCGCGGACGCTGCTGTTGCAGCGTGCGTCCTCGGCTTCTTTTTCTTCGGTTTACAAGATCCTGCCTCGATGGGGCTCAGGGTGTACTGCCGTTCGCGCTTCCGAGCGGGAGTTTCCATTGCTTCTTCTGTCTGGGTCCCTATTTGACTGGTTTCTTTCACCGCTTTATTTATCTTTTTAGCAACCGCCTTTTCCTTTTGTTTCGCAGCACCTTTCGCTCCAAAATCCTTTATCGCCTGACTGTAGGATTCTTCGGCGTAGCGCAATTTGCGTGCCAGCTCGTTCATTAGGTCAATTGCCTCCTCCAGTCCGTTCTTAATAGGATTAAGCATATTTCGCCTGGTATCGCTAAATTCCTTCATCTTGCACAGTACACCAGATAGCTCCGCAAAAAAATTTTTACCCTCCTTCATCCCTTTCACCGCGTCCACATAAGCCCCCTGAGTGATGTCGAGTTCCCAGACTTCATTAGACTCTCCCTCAGACTCCTCAGATCCACTTCGATTTAAATTTTGTACATCATCCATTTAAATTCCCACGAGCATTCCCCTATCCGCCACCCGGGGACGCGCCACGTATAGGTTACAGACCTAATGATCGCTGTTGGTCTTTGCAAGAACGACAACTAATTCAGGTGCATTAGAAAGGTGCAAATCTGTTCCAGGCCAATTTATTTCCGACATTTTTCTTGTGCCAAAACCAGATGATTCACCACGACTTATCTTGAATCTGAAACGACTAAATGAATTTATAGGGACGGAACATTTTTAACTTGAGGACGGTAAAACAGTTAAGCGAGTTTTAAGTCGTGGGTGTTTAATGGCATCTGTTGATTTTGAAGATGCGTTGATGCGTTGATGAAACCCGTAAACAAAAAATGCAGAGAGAACGGATATTTATCGGTAATATACTTGGATGATATCTTACGTTTTGGAAATTTCTATGGTGCATGTTTAGAAAAGGTTCGAGAGACATGTAGATTAATCGAGACTTCAAGATTTATAGTTAAGGAACGGAGAAGGCAATTATTACCGTCTAAAACATGTAGGTTTCTTGGATGTATTCATAATTCTATAACAATTGCTGTTGAACTTCCAGAAGAAAAGAAAAAAAGCTCAAAAAACTGATTGAAAAATGTTGAACGATGAGCAGTTGTATCATTCGGGAGTTTTTAGCGTTGATATGTACATTAGGGCCATATTTTGAAGCCTTAAAATATAGTTGGGTGCACATTAAAAGTTTTGAGAGAGAAAAGTTCTTAGCACTCCAGGCCAATCTTGTTGATTTTGAAGAGTGTATGATACTCTCTGGTGTATTACAAGTAGATTTTGATTGGTGGGAATCACACATCAATGAAGCAGTATGTCATGTTATGCAGCTTGAGCCAGTAATCGAAATTTTCTCAGAAGCATCGCGCTCTGGATGGCGTGTATATTGAATGGCCAGCGGATGCACGGTCATTGCAACGAGGATCAACATGATCACATCAATTATCTGGAATTATTATCAGCCTTCTTCAGTCTTAAATATTTTTCGGGCGACCTAAGGAACTGTGATGTATTATTAAGGACTGATGAGACGACCGCCATCGCTTATTTAAACAAAACGAGTGGTATTCAATACCTAAAACTAAGTAATTTGGCTTAGCAAATCTGGAAATGGTGTGAGCAAAGGTGGCTTTGAATATTGGCATCCTAATAAAATGTTGAAGCTGAATTTGAATCTATATATACTTCATCAACACTAAGATATTACCAAAGTTGATACACCATTCATGAAAGGAGATTTATGAATGTTCTGTGGTTTTATGCGTTGGTAAGCAAACCGACTTTGATGAGAGCCTTTCATTGTAATTCGCTCTCTAAATGTTTCAGTAGCTGAGCTGGCTGTGGGCAGATGCTATATGTACTTATGTCCTTGATTAGACCTACAATTAGCAGCACAAAGACATGTATCTATAGTGGATAAATTTTCGTTAGACTATATGTGATTGAATGAATTATATGCACATAAATTACGTCACATTTATCAAAACTCACAATAGATAGGATTTGATGTAAATCTGGGAGTAAAAAGCGGTAAGGTAAGGTAAATCTCGATTCTCATTTATTTTCGCTGCCATGATGAACTGTCACTCTTGCACTCTCGTCGCAAAGAAAATGTCTAACTCTGGGGACGAGGTTCCGGAAAATATCTTCATGAGATATCTAAAAATTATAAAATCTAGCAGAAAGTAATAGAGATCTCAGGTATGAACTTCTGTTATCCGAAAAACTCGATGGTCAAACGGGCCCCGTTATATAAAAATAGAGTATTGGAGAACTATTATCCACGTATTTTGACCATGGGGTTCCGTCAGCTCTTAAGTGTTTCCCGCGAGTGTTTCCTGCCGGCATCAGAGACTTTGCAAATTTCTTTTGAGAACTGTACTCTTACTACCTCCAAATTCCGAAATTTAGAGCTTGATTGATTGTTGTTTAATTTTTGGGTTCTAAGCTAGAGGTGGTAAGATTGTGGGCAATAGTAGTAATTTCCCAAATACAATTGCGGTTGATCGTAATTTTAAGGCAATAAACTTTGATTCTGTCTCAATAAAAGTTCAGGTGCTTGATTGTTGACTAGATATGTGGCCTATGGATTTCTTGATTATTTAACGCACCACCTCTATTTTCTTTGATAGAATTCAATAGAAAGAAATGTTCAATTATTGAATTAATTAGAAAAAAAATTATCTGAACACGTATTAATTTTATAATGCAAGGAGTAATCTCTCATTAGGCCGGAGATTTACCCTTCATGAAGTACATTAAAATTGTTATTTTTAAGGAAGTTTCGTTGAACACTGTGGGTTCAATGAAAGAAAAACGCTACTATTTTATACTTTTTCCAATCATTATTTCAATATTTGAATATTATTAATTCCTATAGTTATTTTCTTGTCATTTTTCTTATAATACTTTTTCGATTGCTAGCTGAATTATTGATGCTACAGAAACAATACGGCAGCTCTCGAATTTTTAATTACTACCATACAATATTTAATATTAAATATGTGCATTTATATATGTATTCGTGTATGAATATACAATATACAAAATGTATGTTTGAAATAATTCATCTGCATTGAGTTTTGTTTTTGAAGAAGAGATATTCATCATTGATAGGATTATTTAAAAATGAAATATTATTTATTCATAACATTGATAAAATTTATAAAGCAATAACAAGGTATATAATTTAGAACAATTATAAACTCTAAAATGCTAACTATTATTCAATAAAAATGGCCGAACGCTAGGAGAACCAGAACAGTGGGAGCGATGCATAGAATTGTTATTCGCAGATGATGGTTGGCAGCGCCATCTCTTGATTTTGGGAGAACTGCTTTTTCAATGATAATAAGCACACAAGACTTCCTGCACTGTACTTAGTCGTTAAGGAAGCACACGGCCGTATTATTTGTAAAGAGGTTGGTAATGCAGATTTCCACCGCACCACTCTATTAGACCTTGTCGAGTAGCGACATGTAGCAACTGGTTTTCGTAGTACGAGCTTCAAATCTATCGGCTAAATGTTTCAAAAGGCGGCCGTCGATTTCTTGCCTCAATGTCGCATCGAAATTTCATGCCATGTTTTCGTCTTTTCAGGAAATACCTATGCAACATTGCGGCAATATTCTGTGCTAATAGGGTGAAACGGCGAAACAAGTAAAAATGTATATTTAAATGCTTTTAACTTTTGTTAGTGATTCAAAGTAAGTTATTGATTAATATTTAAAAATAAAATTGTGTTATCTATTTTATGTGAATTATTCTGAAATTAAAAATACTTTATATAAATAAATAATATAAACTAGAATAATTCTACAGTTCTCATACAAATAAATTTTTGTTGAAAAAGAAATTTATATTTTTGCTGAATCGGACGATCCCGATAATTCTCTACGTTCTCATCATGCAAATTCCGATTCACGGCAGTTTCCAACCGGTTACAGAAAATAACCTAGGTTCAATTGAAACTTCTGCTTCACCGATTTATCAGGCTATGTAACCTATTGGTGTCAATCGGTAAACTCCTTTAAAGAATGCCCAATCAAACAACTTTTGATGCCGATTCAAACGGGTACAATTGTTCTTCGATTGCTGTTCCAGCGAAGAAATTTTGAAAAAAGTACCTGAAACTTTTGAAAATTGCTTATTATGCGTGTTTGTTTGGATGCAATTTGTTTATAATCATAGAAAATATATTTAATTTATCTTTTTACTCTTTGAATATTATTTGAAATTGGATTAAAGACCAAATCTGTTTAATAATTCTCAGGTGTTTCAACTTTCTTGTATTTACAATTTTATGACACTAATTTGATGAGCACTTTGCTTCCTAATCATAATTAGTTAGCAAATATATTTGCATCCTTATAGAGGAAGTCAAAATAACAATATATAAAACGGTAAATCAAAACCTCTCGAGTCTAGGAGAGTTTTCTATTGTTGTGTGAACTTTGAATTCTGGTAATAAAAGTAGCTTTTCTCTTTAAAACAGATTTGTTAAATTAAATAAATGACCATTACTTCCACACTCTTAAATATGATATATTAATATTATAGGTCAATCGATTTGTCAAGAATCAAGGAATGTTTTTCGTTCTGGCAACGATTTTGAAATATGTTAATTAAAAAAGTTCAAGTATAAAAAAAAGATTTTTCTAATATTATAAATGAACATAACTTCTTCACTCTTCAGTAGAATATATTCATATCACAATATTAATACCAATCAATCTTTTCTATTCTTGCATCAACTTTAAATTATATGAATATGACATTATTTCTATTAAAATCGATTTTTCAAATGCAATAAAATATAATATAAAATAAATATATTTAGAAATCCTTTTGTCAGTTTTGAGATATTAGTGGTGAAAATAAGCCATCTAAATTTCATCAATTTATCTGAGACCATGTTCAAGTTATTGTAATCACAGAAAGTGTCACACACACACAGAAATCCAGACAAGTGATTAGAATATTGTATTGGACATTTCTTGATTGAGGAAAGTGTAATTAAATTATTCAAATTGTTTTTAAAATTGTTGTCATTACAAAGCTTCCTCTGTGAGGAAGCAAAATCGTTGAAAACTTCCCATTCTTATTTATGAGAATACAATGATTGTTAATAAAAAATTATACTAAATTATACTTATATACTACCATCAATTGGTGCTTTGCGAATTCTTTTTTCATGCAGTATTTTTTAACTTTCCTGATACTTTACACAACAATAAAGAGTATTTTGCTGCTTTGCACAAATTAATAAATTAAGCCGAGAGCCTTAAGGGCGGGGTAGGGTTTAAGAGGCGAAAAAAACGCATATTTTCAAGAATTTTTTTTTGAGATATGAGTAATGCTGGTTTGATCATTTGAATTTGGTGTTGTAGTACTGTATCAAAAGTATTTTTAGACAAATTTTCAATAATAAATCTTTAAAAGTAACCCCGTGACAGGATCATTCGAAAAAAAAAAGAAATGCATTTAGAAGGTGATATGCTTCCCCAGGTAATCAGAGAGCGTTTTTTTTTTTTTTTTTTTTAATAGCATGTTGAAGCCAAAAACGCGATTTTCGCTAAAAAAATCGGTTAATTTGTTATTGTGAAATAAAAACAAATTGTTAAAATAAAAAAAACTCTTCCTGATTACCTGTTGAATTATGTGTAGAAAAAGTGTACTAAATTTCAAAAGAATCGTTCAGGTAGATTTTGAGTTCTGATGTTCACGGACATCAAAAACGTTGTTTTCGAAAAAATCGATTTAAAGTTTTTTTCGCAGAAATAAAAAATTACGCATCAATGAACGTGCATAATTTTTTGTAATTTAACAGAATCATCAATGCCAGGTCCGTCGAGTGAAATGCTTTCACCCCGCAATCCAGGATAACTAAAGCGACCTTTTGCTCCTGTTTTGCTCCTTTTTTGTATACCTGCTGCCAAGCAGGTATACAAATCGAGCAAGAGGCGCGGTTGCTTGAAACGCTGTTTCTTCGTTAGTTTTGCTCCAATTAACTGGAAATTTGGACACAATATTCTTGAGATGTTGTAAATTAAAAAAAAAAAATTAAATATATATATATATATATATATATATATATATATATTATTATTATTATATATAGGTTTCGGTTTCGATTCCTTTGGAATAGAACCGAAGGGCTTATGACAAAGCCACCGAACGCGTCCTCGGGTTGCGGATAGAGGGTCCCTGTACCAAGGGTTTCTGCTGAATATGGTTACAATAATTAATAAGCAGTCGCGGACAATTGTCCAGGGATGGTCACGAAGGAATAACCCCCAAGCGAAGAACCGTGCCGAAAGCTGAATGTCACCTGGGTGAGGTGTCTCTAACGGTGATTCTGGGAAATCGGCGACTCTCAGAGTATACAGCCTTATCCTTGCATGCGGGGCTCTACAAGGATGGAATAACCCTTTCCCTAGCTGCTCGTGTGAACAACAATGACAACACCAAACATAATTGTAGTAAGTGCGGTTCAAAACAATCGAACGCGCAGGGCTCCCGACAATGGGTCGGACAACAATGCTGACTACCCTACAGTTGGGGGAGCCAATCAAGACGGAGTCAATGCGATTGACAGGCGGAATCTTGTTACTTTTAAGTGGACGGATCAACTCTATGACGGCCTGCTGGAGTGATACGATGCCAGTATTGTCCCTGAATGAGAAGGTTACATGGCACGACTGCATGCTCTGTGGTGCGAGAAACACCCAGAGCTCTCAGAATTTTCGCAACAACGTCTGCGAAACCATGCCGAGAACCTCCGGAAAAGAGGTTATATAAGCGGAATGCCTACTCAACCGCATCCAGAACAAGCCGACAACAGAGAAAGAGAGGCGACACTGAGACCAACCGCGAACAGGCATCCAATAGCGGAAGAACGATGCTTCAGGACCCGGAGAAACATCAACATTCAGGTTTCTCCCAAGCTCAAAGATCTGCCTGAATTGGATGATGAACTTCGTGGAGATTTTTCCGAAGAATCCGACCTCTGGACTATCAGTTGTGGTGTGTACAATGCAGCGAGAACTTTGGCAGATGCAAGCCGTAAAACAAAACCAACGGTTGATCATAAGATCAAAAGAAGAATGCATCAACTCAGCACAAAGATAGGCTGGGCTAGACAGTACGCGTCCCGCATTCAGTGTGTGATTGACTACATAACATCTGGCAGGAATTTCACTGCCAAGGTTCGACGGTTCGCGTGCGAACTGCGGATCCGTCATCACACAATCAACAAATCAATGCTAATGACCATCAGACAGCATATTGTTGACAGAATACGAATACTATCTAACGCTAGGAGAAGTCTAGAGCGGAGAGAGAGGTGGGTCAGAGAAAATCAACAATTTTCATCTGATCCATCTAAACTCTTCCAAGACCCTCCAATTACTGTCGACCATCCGCCCAAACCAGAGGAGGTCGAAGCATTTTGGAGAGAAGTCTACGAGGTCTAGCATCCACTTCAAGAAGACTCAAAGAACATAAATAGCTTGAAGGAACTGTGCAATGCCCTCATAACACCTGAGGAAGAATGCCCACCTATCACTACCGAGGAGGTGAAAAACGTATTAAGAGGCATGAAGAACTTTCCCGCTTCGGGACCAGATGGTATCAAGACCTTCTGGTGGAAGAAGTTTCCTTCTACCCACCAGCATCTGGCCCGAATCTTCACCTCATATCTAAAGTCGGAAGAGCCTATTCCGGAGTGGTTGGTGGAAGGGCGCACAGTGCTCCTGCCTAAGACGGGCAACTTAGCTGACCCTAAGAATTACAGGCCAATAACTTATCTGAACACACTGTATAAGATCTTCACAGCCATTCTGAATGATAGGATTCTTCGGACAATTGAACCTGTGTGGCGAGAGATGTATGAACAACGTGGCTCGAAGAAAAGCGTAGCAGGATGTCGGGAGAACCTGCTCATCGATAGATGTGTCTGTAAAGATGCAGCATCCTATCAACGATCTCTATCGATGGCCTGGATAGATTACCGAAAAGCTTTTGATTCAACCTCCCATAGACTTATCATCTGTCTGTTGGGAAGCTTAAAGGTTCATCCACACATCGTGAGATGCATAGAGAGATTAATGCCGCTTTGGAAAACCAGATTTACCATCTTATCTGGAAAATATCGTGTGATCACTAACAGTATCACCTTTCAGAGAGGTGTGTTTCAGGGCGATACCATGAGCCCTCTCCTCTTTTGCCTCACATTATTGCCACTATCTCTCGCACTTCGCCATTCCGAAGGGTACCTCTGTGGCAAACCTGGAAAACGAAAGCATAAGGTAACTCATGTATTTTACATGGATGATCTCAAGCTCTATGCTAGAAATCAAGAGAAACTACATCTAGCTCTAAAAATTATCACAGAGTACACTCAAGAGATTGGAATGGAGTTCGGGTTAGAGAAATGCGCCAAGGTTAATTTGAAGAAAGGAAAACTTAACGGCATCCCGGAAGATCCTGAACTCGTTAACAGAAGCGCTATACGACACCTTTGCGCTGGAGAGACCTATACATACCTGGGCGTGCCACAAAGCCGCATTCAGGACGTAACATCTATAAAGGATACTCTCCGATGCAGATACAAACGTCTCCTCCGACAGATATGGTCTTCCGAACTGTCGGCAAGGAACAAAGTATCTGCAACGAACATGCTTGCCGTCCCAGTAGTACTCTATTCATTTGGAGTAGTTCCATGGACGAAGGACGAGCTGAGATCCCTCGATATCGGGTCCCGAAAGGTCATGCACATGAACAAAAGCATGCACCTTTAGTCTTCTGTTCCACGACTTTACATCTCACGCCGTCAAGGTTGTCGTGGAATACTGAATCTCGGATGTCTTCACAACTGGATTATTCTGGGTACAGCACATATAGTTGCCAATGGACAAGATTCTCTTCTTAAAATGGTCAGAAAACACAAAGAAGTAGGCAAAGGGGCGTTTCTTTACAAAGCAGCAGAAGAGGCTGCTGAAACACTCGGCCTTGACTTCAATATCAGGGGTGAGCGAAATGCATCAAATCTTATCCATCTTGAATACTCACTCCTGAAGGCCCGGATTAAGAAAGCACAGGAGAAAAACTTCCGCGAAGAGCTCCTCGACAAGAAGATGCACGGCATCTTCCACAAAAATGTGGAAGATCAGTCGATGTCGTATGAGCTGACGTTTGCTTTCCTTAGATCACCCGGATTGAAGTCGGGCACAGAGGGCTTCATTTTGGCATGTCAAGATGGTGTCATTTCCACTCTAGCATACCGTCGCCACATTTTGAGCCAAGATATTCCCGATGATAGCTGCAGAGCGTATCATGAACACCCCGAGCATCTAGGACACATACTATCTAGTTGTCCAGCTCATGCGGGAACAACCTACATCCAAAGGCACAATGCGGCACTGAGAGTGCTTTATTACCATCTCTGTCACTCTTACGGTATTAGCCCAAATACCTCTCCGCTGAACGCCCCTAGAGAAATAGAGTCGATTGTCGAGAATGAGAAGTGCCGCATATATTGGAACTTCATATTCTCGACAATTGTTTCTGTTGCGCACTGGAGGACTGACATGGTTCTTCTTGACTTCGAGAAACGAAACATGTTCGTTATCGAATTTTCGGCACCAGCGGACAAAAACGTCACAGCGAAGGAGAAAGAAAAGAAAGAAAGGTATAAAGACCTTATGAGGGAGTTGCGACGGTTATACCCGGAATATTCTGTTAAGCTAATCGTCCTGATCATTGGCGCTCTTGGAGGTGCCAAGGTTTCACTTGTTAATAGCCTGAAAAGCATCCCTGCGTGTCAACAAAATGCTGAGACACTTGCAGGGAGAATGCAGAAGGCGGTCGTCCTTGGGTCGCTCCGTGTCCTCAGGGTGCACGAGACTTTCGCCGGATCATCGTATTGAGTTCGCGCAGACTGTAACCACCCATCTCACGGTCGTGAGACGTGGTTACAGCTGAAATTTTACCGCGATTTCGCTGGGAGCGGGTGCAATTTTTTTAGATTAGCACCCGCTCCCGGCGAAATCCTGCGGTTGTCCTTATGACAAACTTTTAACTATATATATGGACATTTCCATGAAAAGTATCATTTTTCTGTCACTGTGATATTATACGCAAACCAACACTAAAAACACAAGTTGTATTGCATAAAAATTGACAGATAGACTCCCTGAAAAGAAACGAAAGCTTACAGACATTACAGAAACCCTCCTAAAAAGATACAACATATAATAGTTGGAAAAAATCCCAAAAATATACCTGTGTAATATTTGGCACCAGCTACAAATTGAATGCTTTGCATGCTCGCAGCTTTTCCGCGCAATGTTTGAAAAATCTGAGAAGATTCATGCTAGTTCAGTGGAGAAACGCTCCTGAAATTTCATGGATTTAACATTGTTCTCCGATTTATAACTTGGAAAGAAAATCTCAAATTCGTGTCACCGCTTTTACAATTCAAATATCCGCTCCAAAGTCTATAGTTGTGGAAAGTGCGAGCAACTACGCAGGCGAATGGCTGAGTTTTTAGTACTGTTTTCCTATCACGGAGTTTGGAATGTGTGGGTTGATCTTTGTCAATAAATTGGAAGACGTTAAAAAGATAGTGCGGAACTTTATTACTGAATAGACTATGAAGCAAGTCGCTCATACAAATGTTCTTCTTTTGGTGACGTTTAGAAGTCATGCTCTTTATCTATATTGAGTAAAATGTTCACTTTTGTACACATTATAGATGAACCGAATGTAAGAATTAAGCATCTAAATCTTTCGCAGATTCCACAAAGAGGATGATACACGCCCAACGATCAAGAGAGAAAGTAGGGTTGCAATTTTTTCAACTGATGCAGAGAAAGAAGGTCTTATGATGATAGCCATAGTTTTAGCAGGGTTAACAGTGAGGCCACTTGTCAAGGCCCACGGCACTACCAGATCAATATCCTGCTGTACCTTCTAAAGAGTACCTGGACCTCTTAAAAGTGGCAATAGGCCCGGAGAGTTAAAGCCTGAAGTCGTCAGCATATTTGTGATATTTTTCGTATATATTTTTTTCATATTTGTTGCAGTGTCGAAGTTAGCTACAAAGCTCAGAGGTATAAATATTAAATACATTGGGTGCAAGCGTGGATCCCTGACAGACACCACTCTTAACATTACCAGAATCCGGCTGCTCGCCATTGCTAATTTGTAAACTTTCAGATCGATTAGTAAGGTAAGATAAAATAAGATGTTAGACGTAAGCCTGGTCTGGGACACGGCTATGATACGATAGGAACCGGACGTAAAGTGATGTTTAAATTCGTTGTCCATTTTCGGAGTGATAAGTGAAGTTCAAGTATATTTAAATGTTGAAATGTCTGAAATCCGTAAATAAGTTGAAGAAGCCTTTCCGTGAAGCTAAAATGTCGGAGACTAATAACCGAAAAAATCCAATTTACTTGACTACATTTTAAAACAGGGAATAAGGCACATAAAAAAGTAAAAATTAGGAAAGCAATAAGCATTATAAAGCTTATGATGTATAAAAAATGCATAAGAAAGCTCAATTTGCAGAGACTGTGCAAGGCTGAAATTAGGATATAAAAGATGGAGTAGTGCTAAGGTTCGACTAGAAAAAATTAAATACATATTGGACTTCAAAAGTAGTTGCTATTGTAGACCTTCAACAGATTGGATGTTTGAGAAGTGTTTTCTTGGCGAGCTGTCCTCCTAACAGCAGAAAATTTTTCTGCAGGAAATCCACAAGTACTTTATTTTTTTTCTCTCTATGAAGACGGAGAGCACTGGAATAAATCTTCCTGTTAAGTGGTGCTAATGTCTCACGAAGGTAAATAAAACGCTTCTCGTTGTCGGTCCAGCCCATCCTTAAAGTACAACAGTCTCTCTTAACCTTACGTCTCGCAATCAGTTTATCCCGTAGATCTGGTCTGTCGTAATTGGTTACAATGATCCGGGGAGTGGGGGTGGGTGGGGGGTGGGAAGTTAGTCAGTGAAGGTGCTTTTATAATGATATACAGGTTGATAATGTTATCCTTACGAAAACTAACATTGAGAACCCTGGGGAGAGATTACATGGTAGCCATGCGGTCCTCATTGTGCTTCATGAAGAGACCATGAATTTCCAGCATAGTATGCAGAGTCGCAGATCGATTTTCTCCTTTTGCACTTCAGAGTTAATTTTTGATTTCCGATAGCATAGAAATTAACTGGTGATTTAATTCTTCTTGTCGCTATTACAAACATCCGGTATAGTTCCGTCGCTGGTCTACGATAAACACGGAGATCCAATCGGCCAGTAAAACACATCTTTCGCCCTTTCCTGCGTAGGGAGGAAACCGTAAGTTTTGTATACTTATTATAATTACTCCTCCGTTCTATTTATAATAGACATTGTTCACACTGAATTTCATATGTTGTTTAAACACTGTAACCTAACACAGTCCACGTAGGGCTGACAAGTGGCTAAAGATCCCATAAACAAATAATTGGTCAGGCCTTATCAACCTGACTTAAAATCAGCACACTGGTGTCTCACAATCTCGCACTTAGCCAAAATACCCTCGCCTACTTGCTCGGGACGTAACAGATGATGTTTGGTAGCAACGGTGGGATCGCCGCTTTTCCTTTAAACTCAGTGTTTTTAATCAAAATTTAATTTCAGTGCTTCCTTAAATCTCAAAATTTACATTTCAGTCTTTAAAATACCAAAAATTTCTTCGAAATTACTCGCAAGCATATTTCGATATAAGTTAAGACAGTAACAAAAGGGTATAAATTAATTATTTTAGAAAATTTAAATCTTTTGATTTTGAACCCTTCTAACACTCAATACTTTAAAAGTGCAAATTATTGAAAATTTAAAGACAACTTGAAACTGTGGTGTAAAAATTACAGTTTTCAAGACGGCCATTTACAATGCCTTAGTTTTTTAATTGCCTTTCTTTACTCCAAAACAAGTTTGAATCCTTTGTGAGAATCCCTCTCTAACTGATTGATCACCCGTAAATGGAACTCCTACAATAGATTCATTCGTTATAACCTTCAACAATTTTGAATAAACGTTAGCTTCAATCTATTAGACAGAAAAATTAGCTATAACATATTTCCAAATTTCATTCTAAATTCAGAATTTTAAACTAATGCAATTCTGAACTTAACTTATCAAGTCTATGACAGTCCAGTGTGCCATTGCAGAATTAAATGCAAGTATAGCCCTCGAGTCTGTACAGTCAATGTAATTCTCAATCGTTGTACACGAAGAATAAGTGTCTAACCAATACTGCCTTTTCTACTGAACCACGAAAGCGGTCGCTTGCCAGTGATAGGTACGCGTTACGATCAGAGCATTTACTAACATCACAGCAATGCTTTCAAACATTCACAGTTAATAGAATTTACGGTATTTGATTAAAGTGATTAACCAAAGTCAAACACAAAAAGGGGTTGATATACCCATAAGTCCGTTTCATGACAACCTCAGATACACATAAGAGCCCGCATCACAGACGTCCTCATTCGACCGAATTTTCAGATTAATTAAATGGGAAGAACCCTCATTTTTCAAACAATCACTTTCCGCATTATCAACACCGTTATCAAACTTATAATAAAAATTCAAACAGAAATTTAGATGCACAAGAATTTTCAAACTTTCCGTATAATCATATACCAATATACGAATATCCGCGCAAACACGATCCCTACACCCATTCCGGACGGCTCCGTTACAAAGTACAGTATATCGAAATCCATATTATCAGCGTGATGAGATCAACCCTCAATGTCACATAGATTTAAACTCGCACTTCGCTCAACAAACAGACGCCGCGACGAGCGAGACGAAAGGAGAGCGTCAAGCGAGCATAGAGAACTAGAAGCGTCATAAAAGAGTACATATTATGAAGAAATACAACCAAATATCGATTTAAAGTTTAAATCTGAATCTCTAGCTGTGGAATTTTCGTCCCCTGATTTCATTAACACAAAAGCATCATTTTTAGTTGACACTGGAGCCGATATTAATGTGATAAAGCTAGACTCCTTAAACGAAGAACTACTAGTAAGAGAGACCGAGTTCGTGAAAATAACGGGCGTAACTCAAAACCTAATTTCGACCCTAGGTACAATAAAATTGAACCTAGGAGTCTCTGACGTAAAATGTCACGTAGTCTCGTCAGATTTTCCTTTGAATACCCATGGAATTCTAGGACGAGAATACCTTCGGTAAGAAAAGGTTAAAATTTCATTTTGGCATAGCCATATAGTTACTCATTCGAACCATTTGAAACCTATTCCTTTAATCGAGAAGGAGTCAAAAATTGCACAGGATCAGATAATTGATTATAAAGGAACGGAGTTAAAACAAAAGTCTAATATAAAAACGGTAAAAGAATTTGAGCTAGATAGCGAAACGGTATTCGATCAATGAATTAACTTACTTATTAACCGGGCTGAAATCGAACTGGATGAACTCGAAACCCAAGAAAATAAATATGCATATGATCCAGTACATGTAGAATCTCCCTTATACAATTTTGAAAATCCTTCAACCCCCAGGTTAGTAATAAAACAAAAGGATGGCGAATCACCGCAAGCCATATTGACCCCATTGCAACAATCAACCAAAAAAATTTAAGGATAGGCTTACGAAACCTAGACGAAAGACAATCCCAAAACGCTTGTAACGAAAAGACTACAAACATGGCACAATCAACATTCTTACCAAGGAAATGCTTCATTGGTGAAAATTTATCAACTCTCTCTATCTCTACAACACACACACAACACACACAGACAAGTAAATATATACATATATCTATGTATAAATATTTCACCTGAATAAGAGATCTGGTGGACCAGACGGTCGTCTCTTTGATATAAGAATAACCAAAGAAAAATTGAATAAGTGACTCTGAACCAATCTAGTTAGATATACGTTGAAATATAAATTTTAAATAAATTCAAAATTTATGCATTTCTAATAACTGCTAAATTTTTAAATATTTCTAACAAAAATGTAAAATGAAAAGAATTCTTCCGAAAAATCGATTGACTTAAAGGCGCACTCATTGATACAGGGGATCGAGCTCATTGAATCGAACAAATGTATCAAGCTGGAACTTTTGAGTTCAAAGAAATTAATTCAATTGAATGTTTGAAAACATTATTTTGTGAAAATAATACATCTAAGGAGTTCGATTCTTTGAAATAATGAAAGACATATCTCTGGTTAAATAAGGGATCACTACTTTAGAGAAATAGATTCCTGATACTGAACAATCGGACTCAAGAAACAATGTTGAAAATGGTCTTGGCTTCAAAACACCAATGTGTAATAAAATATATGCCTCGAGCTTATGAAATCGATATTAGGAACGTAATCTCTGCGTTTTATATAAATTCATAATAATAATTTAAATAATTTCACTCTACAAAAAAAATCTAGATAAGTTTAGTAGCAATTTTCGAGTCTTAAAAACTAAAAACATGATACCTTCTACCAGTTAACTATTACCATTTAAATAAATTGCAAATATTGTTTATGCAAATGTTTTTATATAAATTTGTATGAAGATTTTAGAAAAAATGAACCCATTGGCTTGGTCCATATTGTTCTTTGTGTGGAATAAACATTTGTTATAGAACTTTTGAAGGTTATAACGAAAACGCACAGTAAAATTCAATTAAATTGGTACCGACAAGTACACTAGCTCATCCTTTTGAATCTTCTCGAAGCAAACCACATTTTGATTAAAGGAAAGAGATCACAATCTCCAAAAATCAAATAATCACTTTAGCCTTCACATGATCAAATTTCAGTAACTTTGTATACACTCTCACATACGTGTATAAAAGTAAGAGTAGAAAAAAAGTTCCAAATTACACAAAATATCAAAAATTAGATAGCAGTAACAAATGCTGTTAATTAGAATGTGGGATCTACCAAAATTACATGTGATCAAGCAAGATGGATGAAATTTCATATTTTCCTAATTCCTACACTTAATCAGTTGCAAAGTTCTCAAGAAAAACATAAAAGTAATCACTCGCTCAGCTATTCAAGTGACGAGGGGCCTACACCACTCAGGTTGCACCTTTCTTTTGATGTCTATTAAAACGAGGACATTTTCATCGAGGACGATGAACCATTTCAAGGAGGGAGGACGGAAAATAAAATTCCAAAACTTTTCCAGTCAAAATGCTTCGCTAGACGCGAAGAAACAAATACATGGAACCTGAACATGATATCAACATGACATCAGGCTGCATTATTCTGGTAATTGGACTCCTTGAGGCTGTTCCCATCGGAAGAAGAATCCCCGAAACTGTGCAAAAGGAACACTCCACATCTAACTGCATATGAGGATGGCACCAGCGCATCGTGGCTGCTCCTCACATGAAATTTAATCCTTTCGTGAAAAGATCTGACTGGCCAGGAAACGCCTACAACACGATAAGAACATGGCTATTGAACTCCAAGCTAACCTCAATGATTAACCTAAAGACCACTCTGAATAGCAATAAAAGAAGATCTGTGAATTCAAGTTTTACGGAAAAACTGACTTCTTTCCCCCAAAATCCTACCACACCAAAATTTTACCCTTATAAATTATCATCAATAACAAATTCCATAATATGAATAAAGATTACATTCACATTGCAGAATCTTTAAAAGCAAACTGTTGTCGTTATACAATTACATAACAAGCTATCAAACCACTAACGGAACCTCAATATTATTAATTCTCTAAATCCATAGTTTAGCGAACATGTTTTAGTGAAAAATAAGAAAAGGGAAGTTCTATCTTATGTGCTCTTGATAAGAAAAGGTAAAAGTGAGTAATTTATCTAACCGATTATGTGACGAATTAAGAGAATTCGTTAAGGTGGGCTAAGAAAAGAAATAAATTTTCTATAAAATGTTGATTTTAAGAGAAGTGACATCAAAATTACTATAATTAATACCAATAACAAATAATCTAATTAAAGACTAATATAACTTCCTATTGTGTTAGATATAAACGCCCGCAGTAAGTGAGACACTACCTCAGAAGCGAGACTCCGCCTCCATGACATAAAGGAACGCCACTCAATCGAACAAGATGGAGGATGAGAAGCTGATAAGCAAGTGAAACCAGAACCGCACACAGCGACGTCCCGGGCATATTGTGTTCCTCGAACCGACGTGTCGCAGAAACCGGCGAACGAGTCACCTACACGCGGGATTAGGCTAGAACTAACTAGTGGCGTCTGCAAGAAAATCATTGTCGATTACAAGATCATAGGTGGCACAAAATACGCGCTATGGAGAATCATTTCACCTCGTAAAATGGGCTCTTATCTTGGAATCAAGGAAATAGTAAATTATAGAATTTGATCAAGTTCTACATACATATGCTCATGTAAACAGTAAATTAGGAGTCCTTAATGTTAATAAGTACAAACTGGTTGCTGTGAAACTACGGTATACACTTAAGAGAGAAGGAAATTTCAATTTCGCACTGAACCATATCGTTGAGTCAAGGCACACACATAATCATTCATACTAAAATTCTATAGGACACAAGTATTTGTAGAATTGTGGTCAGGTACGTAGAACCACATAGGTCAAAAATCTTAAGCAAGAAAATTTTAACGGAAAATAGCATTAAGGAGCCCCAATACAAATTTTCAAAAAATCCTCGGTGACATGATTATTCTATGGAGGAAGGACTGTTACATCCTGTAATTTTAGAAAATTTGATGTAACGCCTAGCTAGGCGCAACAAACCTTACCATATATCATTCAGGCTAACTCCATCAACTATAAGCAATAGCATTACCGATCTTCTCTGAGTATGAGCTATGAAGTGATAAGAACTCAGAGAATACCGATAACTTAGCATACATTAGATTATTGAGAGTTTGTAATTGCAGAATCTACCGCTATAATATAATGAAGTATATTTAATACAAATGTATGCATATTCCCAATAATCCGTAACATAAACAATAAAAGAGTCAAAACTAATCATATGGAATATTAATACATGCGTATGTCTAAATTAAAGTAATACTTTATCAACATAATGTCATACTACTGTTTACTATTAAAGTATAACCCACCTAGTGGAGGAAGATTTGTATAGTCAGACAAGGTTGTGATCAAAGTGTCTGACTAGAGATATCGCCTATAGTTAACATATAGAATCCAAACTGCTGACAAGTGGCTAACGACCCCATAAACAAATAATTGGTCAGGCCTTACCAACCTGACTTAAAATCAGCTTACTGGTGTCTCATAATCATTAGTTACAATTAAATAATAAAAATAATAAAATAAATGTAACCAGTTTTCCGAAAATAATCGAAAATTCTAGAAATTTGACGTGATCTCTGAGATCCTTATACGTTAATCTTTCTGGAACCTTTCAACTGATCGGTAAACAGTGATCGAAATTTTTAGAAAGCTAGAGCGAATTCGTGGTTCGCTTAAGAGACGGGTCTCTACAATACCGACCAAGATACCCAAGTTTTATTCAGATTTATTCACGAAGCTTTTAGAAACTTTGACCTATTATTATCTATGCGTGAAATGCTTATTTATCTAGTGTTTAAGGAATTGAGATCCCGCAAAATTTGAAAATACGATGTGTGACGATGTGTGACCAGTGCAGAATTTTTATTTTCACACAAAAATGCTTTACTAATAACTAACGTTAAAAATGCAGCACAACGACATCTGTCATTGTCCACCGCTTACATTAAGCGATATTTGGATTTAGAATTTAACCCAACGATGTTTGTAATAATTAACGCCGGAAAAAAACATACCGAATGAGATTTAAAGAGAGCTCAAATAATTTTTAACCAACGGGATGGGTTTACATAAATCATCACTCGATAAAAATTAAATGTCTGGTTAATTCTAAAAAAAAAAAAGCTTAGCCTAATTTTACAAGATGAAATCTTGACCTATAACGTGATAAAAGTAAACGTAGCTGAAACATGTATGTATGTCTGTATACCATTAAGCCATTTCCCTTTCGGGGCAGGCGTGACACTACCCGATTCCGGTAGTGTTTCTAGGTGGATAGTTTCTTGTAGTAAAGAACTACAAGTGTGGGCTCACCACATCCACATGAATTCGCATTATCAAAGTATTTGACCGTCTTTTTGCTCAAGAATGTATCCGTTGTACTAATACTTCCTGTTGTATAATCGTCATTCGCCCTACTTCCAGAGTAATGTCTGATAGTTGGCTGCTCCCGAGGAGATCAGCACCAGATCTTGAGAGTAACAGTATTTCTTACGGCGCAATTTTCATTCCAGTATTGAAGGTGGTGATTCCATTTTGTTGAAACTGTGATATACAGTTTTTTTAGTCAGGGACAGCACAGATATTCCAAATTATACACGGAATAAATATTTTGCACAGACTGGGCCAACCATTTTTTCTTTTCGAGTCCCTTGACATAGACTGCTAAAGAATAAAGTGATTTCTCTCGTATTACAATTCTTACTTCTTCATAGGGTATGTCAGCAGATGCCCATTCTAGACTATGGTAATTGCGCGTCAACCATACATTTTCATTCTTGTATTTGGTAGGCCGTGAATCCCAATTGTAGACTGGTTCAAAGAGATAGACCACAGGTTGAGCGTCTTCCTGAAAAATGAACTCTGTCGCTGGAATCATCTCTCTTTTACACCCTTCTTCCTCACCATCACTGACATCACCCCCACTACAACCATCTTTAATCAAATTCTCATGCATTAAGTGGCTGGTTCTGAATGATACGCTCATTTAGAATTACACATTAGGCTGCAGTTTCAGCGGGAAAATTGTCTGCAGATTCAAATTCTGAACGAGCGTCCACCTGAAAGTTTTTATACATCTCATTCAGTAGTGCAAGCTGATTACAGTTAGTGTCCAGATTCAAATTGCCATACGGAGAGTACTGTGAATTCAGGAAAATCATTACATTAGGTATATTGCAGTGAACGAAGAGATAAGCATATCTAGCTAGGCTATCCTTTCTACCTATTTGGAAACCCAGTATAATGTAACGAGGTTACTCTAGCTGAGTTGGCGTTTTCACAGTCCATATATGTCTTGAGATGGTGGGGAGCAGAGGGTACTCATACGATACTCATGGGCGAAAACTTTGTTGACCTAAAGCCATTACATATGGCATCATTTACTCCACTTTATTAATTCGTATCCTGGCGGTTGTCATGCTTGAACAATGGCATAAAGTCACTGCTCGATTTTGTCAGGCTAATTTTATGCTCTGCGTTTACAATGATCTTTCGAAAGTGAAATTATTCCATATCATTTATAAGACGTTATATTACTTCCGGGAAATCGAGCCATCCTGCATTCTCCTTAAAATAAATTTGTCCTGGCGTAAGTGAGACGTAGCTTTTTATTGAGCTAGTGAGACCAACATTCTTGCAATGGCCAATCTCAGTACCACAGGTCACTTGTCACTAGTCACTATGTCAATATGTAACTAGTCACTATGTCAATATGTAACTAGTCACTATGTCACTAGTGCTGTACCAGTAACAGCTGTAACTCCATCAGGCCTTGTCAGTCTTCCATACACATGCATTGAACTCTTGCTGGATAGTATACACAAAAATTGATGCTAGACAGAAAATCGAATTTCATCACTGTTATTAAATGATGATGTGGCATATGGTTAATTTGCATGAATTTGACAGTCAGCTATGGATTCATTTAATCTCACTGGTGCTTGAATGTTTAGTATTTTTCCATTCTTGTTGCAACAGAAGGAGAAGATAGATATTTTAAATGGGCGTTTTAATTTCCTTTTCCACGAAGTTTGATCTTCAGACCAATCTGTGTCAGAAAGAGCACATTCTGGGGTGTTCGCGCCGTGCGTGCGGCTTGAGAACTTGCTTCTGTTTGACATGTTGACCGTTGACAACACCTTGCGATTGTACATGATACACATTATGATGATTTGACGTGTAGTCATATTGTTCTGATCAGCTACGCGGAGCTGAATTTGGTGTATTGTCTTCACGATGATTGGGAGATAAATGACGTGTGCGGCTACTTGAACTATCTTGTATCCTGGTGGTACAACAGGAGATAAATGTCGTGCGCGGCAACTTGAACTATCTTATATCCTGGTGGTACAACATGAAAGAATTCATGGGTCGTGTGCACTTTACGAAGTATGAGTCTTATTGGCTTTGAGAACACATCTTGTGAATCCCATCAATCGTCAAGTGCAACTCAAACGGCAAGTTGTTAGTGACTTTGTTGATACAGCCTTCACCTCGATGATTATAACGTGGCATTTTACTCGCTTTACGGTGCACAATCATTTTTGAACGAACGGAGGATGGCACGCGACCGATATGAAAGCTATATAAGCGCTGTATTTATAGTTTTCACAACAGTTAAGATCAAAAAGCGGTTCAAGACACAACGTATTAAAATTCCAGTAGTGAATTTTGACATCCCCGTTTAATCAGAAAAGAAGAGGGTAAAACGACATGGCAGTCGACTACCAGACAACATTCTTGCAGTGTTTTATGGACTTCTAAACTGTGGCATGACGAATACATTACTTGCTCTAATCTTACACCCAAACTCATCAAAATTTCACAATGTCTACGTTTACTCGAAATCCTTCAAACAACCAAAGTGCACATCCTGGGAACGGGTCTTGAATAATGTATACGGCGTTGAATATTTTCCTTTTCGTAATCATGAAGAAGTTGTACCACCAAGTGAAGCTTAAACTAATTCTATAATTGTATTTGGTGATGTGGCCTGTGAGAAATAGTATAAAATTAGAGTATTTTTCTGTACAGGTAGGAACGCTCATGAGTACAGTTTTTACTTATGTCAAACCTACGCTTAAATTCCTAAACTGAAACGAGTTATTATCAATGTCGAGACTTATGTTTAACATGTTAATACACTTACAAGTATGGATTTATTGTCATTGACAAGGACAAAGATTTCAACAAGGGTTGTACAGAAAAGGATTTCACTGTTTTATCTTTCTGTAAATACAAGTTATGTGGTAGAAATTACATCATTATAGATTGAAAAAATCAACACATCAACATGTCCAAGTGTCACAAAGAGAAGGATTGCTACGAAGGCACACAAGAAGCGGTACAGACTAACTGAACCTGTTGGTACTATCTGGGATAGCAAGTACAAGAACTTTATTGCAAAAATGCTCAACGTATCACGCAAACGATCCTCAACTAGTAGCGGCTCCCTACTACAGTATACTGTAGCAAGAAAAAATGTAAAGACTGACTAGGTCTACTAAGAGGAACCTAACGAACTAGTGGATCATCTTCGTCTACTCTTAACGTCTCAGGCAGCCCAAGTCACAATAATTAATTTATATCAATCATTAAGGAACTATGAGAAACTGAAACCATATATCAGGAGTTTACGCATAAGGCAATCGTCAGTATCACGATGAGTATCGATGTGCTTGGACGTCACCCGGATCGAATAGCTGCAGACATCCGTGGGCCTTCTGGTGTTGGATTGAAGATCACCTCCGACGGTTATTACGACATAGATGGCAAGAGAATTTGTAACATTAGCGAGGCCAAAGAACACGACACAGTCAATTTGGGAGTTGTACGGCACATTGCACAAGACAAGAAACGTAAAGTATATCAAGTCACATCATCTATGCGAACAGAGATTGATAATAGTAATTTGATGATACGTATACTCGGAGAATAACTCAACGAGAAACTGAAAATCTACAGATTGACACCCAACAAGATTTGTCAACCCGTAACACTGAACTCATTGCTCAGTTGGACGCTCGATTAAACGCACTCGTGCATAGACAACAAGAAACTGGCAATAGTTAAAGAACTGCATAAACCTGCTAGAAGGAATTATCCACGTCGTCGCGTGCAAATGCGTGGTACATACGAGACGTAGCAGGCAGCTTTGGTTGAAATGTTACCCTATGCCGTCGAGAATAATAGCTACAGATATTTACTTACCGTTATAGATATTTTCTCCAAGAACGCCTGTGCGGTTTCTGTTGAACAAAAGAGCGGGCCAGATGTCACTTCGGCAATGCAATCTATACTAGTGCAAGGTCTGGTACCAAAAACCTTACACACTGATGAAGGCAAAGAATTTTTCATAACTGAATGAAAATGATGGGATTATGCGCGCGCATGACTCGAGTGCCTCTGCTAATTCCACTACAGTAACACGACACATAACCTCGTAGTTTACATTATTCTCACGTATCCCAGATAGCAAACGTACGACGCACTTTACTCGCACTGCATGCGAGGCACGCCATGCGTGCCGAAACGCAGCGTTATCGCTCGCACTTCGTGCAGGCACATATGTGCGAGGCTAGGTCGTTTATCAATTCGTTATTGAATGTTGACAATTCGCAGTCTTCTTGTTCGTGGGCACTTAGAGATATTTAATAATTTATATGTACGTCAAATTTATTTCAGAGTGCAAACGGATTTCGTGTTCAGTTTCGAGAGAACGTTTCGCTTTGCAGATAAACTGAAGGTGAATGAATACTTATGTTTTTTAATGTATTGATTGGATCATTTTGACTCGCAATGTACTTTTTTGTTAATTTTTTTCAAGTGAAAAGAAAGAAATGATTTTTATACATTGCTATATGTTTATAGAAAAATGTATAGCAAATTAGACAACACTTTATTCCGAAATTGACACAATCCATTCAAAGTTACGTGACATTCTGAAAATCTTGATTAAATAGTGACACATAACCTCAATTTCTGGTGCAGTAAACAAAAGACCGCCGTAGATTGCAATTTTAAAAATCAAATTGAGTAGAAAATGTACAATGAACAGAATGAAAAATTCCCCTACTATACATTCTCCCGATTATGATAGAAAACGCGCAGGTTTTTAAATTATAAGGAGATTTATGAAAAGGTGGATAAAGGATATTTTGTTTTTTTCCTATTCCTCCCGCAACGAAATTTTTGTTTTAAAATGTTTTCACACGAAAATTTTTTGTTCAACCTGATACATGGTTTTTATTCAACAATCTACATTTAAATATTCTATATACATATATATATATATATATATATATATGTGTGTGTGTGTGTGTGTGTGTATATATAGTGCGTCGCACTATGCGCGCGTTTGCTATCTGGGGCGAATGGCGGCGATAACTGGTGAGTGAAGTTGCCGCCCGAGCGAAGCTATGCGATATACTATTATACGTCACATTTCAAAAATCTTATGGAACAATACAGCGTCAATCTCTACTCATCACATAGTAATCATAAGGCGACATTCTGTGAAAGATTGAGTCGCACACTCAAGAACAAGATGTGGCCGCAATTCAACTTGAGAGACAACTGTAAGTGGAAAAACAAATATAACAATACCAAAAATCGCTCAATCGGCATGAAGCCAATAGATGTCAATGCCGAGGATGAAAAGTTGCTGATGCAACGCTTCAAAATACTACGAAATATACCCAGGAGAAAACCAAAGTTCAAAGTAGGTGATAGAGTTCGAATCAGCAAGCACAAACATATCTTAGAGAAAAGATACACTCCAGACGTATACCTTGTGGAGAAAGTAAACAAGAAACGTGGTCACAAAATATTTGTAAAGTGGTTAGGTTTCAATATTTCACACAACAGCTGGATAGATAAATCAGATATGTAATCAACTTTGTGCAATGTTGCATCGACTCTGTGCAATGTTGAATCAACTTTGTGCAATTTTCAACCAACGATGAATCAATGTTCAATCAACGATGAATCCATGTTCAACCAACGATGAACTAATGTTGAGACAATGATCGTCGACATCTATGGTCTTATAATGGCCCTAGGTGAGAGAGCTAGTACTATCTTTTAACACGAATCGCTTGTCGTCATAAGGACTCAAAGCAATTTTTATTTGTTTGGTGGTTTCAACATTGTGAATTCTAAATATAACTACATACTGTGTTCTAAATTGTATAATAAATTTTTGTCGGCATTCAGTATAGTAATCGAAGGTGATTGATTTTTTCATGATGCCAGCTTTCACCCCTTTTGCTTTGTAACCAATTATTCGCCAACAAATTCCGTAATAATTTTACCAGAATATTTGTCTTCCATCAAACCTTAAACTTTCTTGTTAACTTGCGGTATTTCGAAAACATTGTATTGTGAATAGTCTGACGTATCGAACTAGCATATATTGTTTTTCATAAACTCTTCCATATCAGCATAAAAGTCATCACGTTTAACTTCGTATATCAAACTTAATATTGTTCTGCTCTGGAAATTTAGTTTGGCTGTGAAGGCTTTAGCTCCATATCTACCCTTTCATTTTGGCACGAGTTTATCATTGACATTTTTTCGTACGTTCTCCATTGTTTTCCCGTAAACTGCATTATTCATAGAACGGCAAGTGTCACTGCGTGCATCACGGAGTTCGGGATGGTAATCAAAATCTTCTTCTAGTATGTAACCAATGAATGAACAGACAGAAACATTGTCATAAAAATTTTCCAAATTTGTAACCAACTCGAAACCACCGTAAGGGAGTAAATGTCCTATTGCCCAAACGTACAAGTTTTTTGTTTCAAAATATATGTTGTAGATTATCTCCCCGTTTTCGTTTTATTACTTAATGCCAAAATTTTTACTTCACCATCAAGTTGAGTAGCAATGTTGTAAATGATAAATTGAACGTCGTACCCATTCAAGTTGTGAAATACAACAAGTATGGTTTTTGAGTCTTGGTAAGCTAGGTTACAATGTTCGTAGCAGCCGATGTCCAAGACTTCATGTTTTTGGAACACCACGGTATTTGATCTTCTTTGCAGAACTTCTATTGGTTTTAGCAAGGACTCACAGTCTTTATATGTAACAAAAGAAACCTTCTCTTTATACTTGAAATTTTTGAATTGGATAATCATTTTCTTCAGGCTTTGGTACCATGATTTTGCAGTCACTTGATCCTACAAAATCTTCAGTATGAACAGCCAACTTTTCTATACTTGTAAAGTAGTGCTTCAAACTGTGAAACATGCTTTATGGCAATAGGAAACTTTAAGTCAGAAAAGTTTAATTTGTTCTGATAATGCTAGTAGCTAGACACACGTTAACACATGTAATAATTTCTTTGCGAATCGACACAATGAACGCGCAAGCACACTTTAGAAATTATTAAATTTGCAAACCAGCAGAATAAAAATATTTGGGAAGTGGTTTCCTTCAAGTCTGTAGTGCAGCTAACCGCCTTATGTATAAGGACCGAGCATCGTTGGTTATAGATTCTCTGAAGCCTATAGTGCAGCAACCCATCTTACATCGAAGGAAGAAGCCTCGTTGGTTCCAATTTGGAATTTCGTGCTCTCGGAAATACTTAGATTGAAGATATCAATTCTAGAAATATATAATTCTATTTTGAAATTCACAAATATGTGTATACGCTCCGGTCAACTCTTCAAATCGTGTGCATTAACTTGTACTATTTATAACTGAATTCTAAGACCGATGATTTTGGGTCTTTTTGCAAAGTGCATAAAGTGTGTTATGCGCTTAGTTGTGCAAGTTCTGGTTATTCGGTTTAAGGTTTTTTTAAGTATGGTGTGTAACAGTTGATTACTTTGATCCGAAGGAAGCTATCGGCCACTTTAAAAAGAGCCTGGAGAAGCACAAAAGTTCGCAAAATGACCTACAACAATATGTATGTTAGTCTTGCGATATTTCGAATGAGATTAAATCTAACACGGAGATTTCATCTAAGAAAGCGTCTGGGCTGAAAATGAAGCTAGATAACGCAGGACGTAGAGAGAGAACGAATAAAATTCTTATCTTTGGAATGAAGGACGATGACAATCATAAAGGCATGTTTGCTACAATAACATCAGCATTCCAGATCGTTGATTTTGATTTACCTGAATTAAAGATGTGCGTTGACTGAGTAATATTTTGGAAAAGTATTTTATCTCCAATTGGGACAGCGAGCTGCAAAAAAACCTATTACAATAATAGTTTTAGAAATGCCGGAAGTATCTCGATAGATTAAGAAAATTCTCTGTGATCTCATTGTGATTATTTCTTATCGATGATTATGTAATAAATCGTATAGACAGCCATGCTGTACTGGGTTAAGTCCCCAATGCAACGAATACTGCGGTTAAGTCAACAGTATCGCGCAGTGCCTCACTAATAACTACTTTTCTTCCAATAACCAATTCTACGAACACACTACTGATATATATATATATATATATATATATATTCGGTTTGATTCCTTGGGAATCGAACCGTAGGGCCTATGACAAAGCCACCGAACGCGTCCTGGAGTTGCGGATAGAGGGTCCCTGTGCCGTGCCGAAAGCTGAATGGCACCTGGGTGAGGTGTCTCTAACGGTGATTCTGGGAGACCGGCGAACTCTCAGAGTATACAGCCTTATTCTTGCATGCGGGGCTCTACAAGGATGGACGAACCCTTTTCCCTAGCTGCTCGTGGGAACAACAATGACAACACCAAAGATAGATGTAGTAAGTGCCGTTCAATACAATCGAACGCGCAGGGCTCCCGACAATGGATCGGACAACAATGCCGACTACCCTGAAGTTGGGGGACCCAATCAAGATGGAGTCAATGCGATCGACCGGCGGAATCTTGTTACTTTTAAGTGGACGGATCAACTCAATGACGGCCTGCTGGAGTGCTACGATGCCAGTATGGTCCCTGAACGAGAAGGTTACATGGCACGACTGCATGCTCTGTGGTGCGAGAAACACCCAGAGCTCTCAGACTTTTCGCAACAAAGTCTGCGAAACCATGCTGAAAACCTCCGGAAAAGAGGCTATATAAGAGAGAAAGAGAGGCGACACTGAGACCAACCGCGAAAAAGCATCCAATATAGGAAGAACGATGCTTCAGGACCCGGGGAAACATCAACATTCAGGTTTCTCCCAAGCCCAAATATCTGACTGAATTGGATGATGAACTTCGTGGAGATTTGTCCGAAGAATCCGACCTCTGGACTATCAGTTCTGATGTGGACAATGCAGCGAGAACTTTGGCAGATGCAAGCCGTGAAACAAAACCAACGGTTGATCTTAAGACCAAAAAAAGAATGCATCAACTCAGCACAAAGATAGGCTGGGCTAGACAGTAGGCGTCCCGCATTCAGTGTGTGATTGACTACATAACATCTGGCAGGACTTTCACTGCCAAGGTTCGACGGTTCGCGCGCGAACTGCGGATCCGTCATCACACAATCAACAAATCAAAGCTAATGACCATCAGACAGCATATTGTTGACAGCATACGAATACTATCTAACGCTAGGAGAAGTCTAGAGCGAAGAGAGAGGTGGGTCAGAGAAAATGAACAATTTTCATCTGATTCATCTGAACTCTTCCAAGACCCTCAAATTACTCTCGACTATCCACCCAAACCAGAGGAGGTCAAAGCATTTTAGAGAGAAGTCTACGAGATCCAGCATCCACTTCAAGAAGACTCAAAGAACATAAATAGCTTCAAGGAGCTGTGCAATGCCCTCATGACACCTGAGGAAGAATGCTCACCTATCACTGCCGAGGAGGTGGAAAACGTATTATGAGGCATGAAGAACTTTCCCGCTCCGGGACCAGATGGTATCAAGACCTTCTGGTGGAAGAAGTTTCCTTCAACCCACCAGCATCTGGCCCGAATTTTCACCTCATATCTAAAGTCGGAAGAGCCTATTCCGGAGTGGTTAGTGGAAGGGCGCACAGTGCTCCTGCCGAAGACGGGAAACTTAGCTGACCCTTAGAATGACAGGCCAATAACTTGTCTGAACACACTGTATAAGATCTTCACAGCCATCCTAAATGATAGGATTCTTCGGACAATTGAACCTGTGTGGCGAGAGATGTATGAAACACGTGGCTCGAAGAAAGGCGTAGCAGGATGTCGGGAGAACCTGCTCATCGATAGATGTGTCTGTAAAGACGCAGCATCCTATCAACGACCTCTATCGATGACCTAGATAGATTACCGAAAAGCTTTTGATTCAACCTCCCATAGACTTATGATCTATCTGTTGGAAAGCTTAAAGGTTCATCTACACATCGTTAGATGCATAGAGAGATTAATGCCACTTTGGAAAACCAGATTTACCATCTTATCTGGAAAACATCGTGTGATCACTAACAGTATCACCTTTCAGAGAGGTGTGTGTCAGGGCGACGCCATGAGCCCTCTCCTCCTTTGCCTTACATTATTGTCACTATCTCTCGCACTTCGCCATTCCGAAGGGTACCTCTGCGGCAAACCTGAAAATCGAAAGCATAAGGTAACTCATGTATTTTACATGGATGATCTTAAGATCTATGCTAGAAATCAAGAGAAACTACATCTAGCTCTAAAAATTGTCAAAGAGTACACTCAAGAGATTGGAATGGAGTTCGGGTTAGAGAAATGCGCCAAGGTTAATTTGAAAAACGAAAAAATTAACGGAATCTCTGAAGATCCTGAACTCGTTGACAGAAGCGCTATACGACACCTTTGCGCTAGAGAGACCTATATATACCTGGGCGTGCCACGAAGCCGCATTCAGGGCGTAAAATCTATAAAGGATACTCTCCGATGCAGATACAAACGTCTCCTCCGACAGATATGGTCTTCCGAACTGTCGGCGAGGAACAAAGTATCTGCAACGAACATGCTTGCCGTCCCAGTAGTACTCTATTCATTTGGAGTAGTTCCATGGGCGAAGAACGAGCTCAGATCCCTCGATATCGGGTCCCGAAAGGTTATGCACATGAACAAAAGCATGCACCTTAAGTCTTCTGTTCCGCGACTTTACATCTCAAGCCGTCAAGGTGGTCGTGGAATACTGAATCTTGAATGTCTTCACAACATGATTATTCTGGGTACAGCACATATAGTTGCCAATGGACAAGATCCTCTTCTTAAAATGGTCAGGAAACATGAAGAAGCGGGCAAAGGGGCGTTTCTGTACAAAGCAGCGGAGGAGGCATCTGAGACACTCGGCAATGACTTAAATACCAGGGGTGAGCAAAATGCATAAAATCTTATTCATCTTGAATACTCACTTCTGAAGGCCCGGATTAAGAAAGCACAGAAGAAAAACTTCCGCGATGATAGCTGCAGATCGTGTCATGCACACCCCGAGCATCTAGGACACATACTATCTAGTTGTCCAACTCATGCGGGAACGACCTACATCCAAAGGCACAATGCAGCACTAAGAGTGCTCTATTACCATCTCTGTCACTCTTACAGAATTGGCCCAAATACCGCTCCGCTAAACGCTTCCAGGGAAATGGAGTCAATTGTAGAAAATGAGAAGTGCCGTATATACTGGAACTTCATATTCTCGACAATTGTTTCTGTTGCGCACTCGAGGCCTGAAATAGTTCTCCTTGACTTCGAGAAACGAACCATGTTCGTTATCGAATTTTCGGCACCAGCTGACAAACACGTCACAGTCAAGGAGAAAGAAAAGAAAGAGAGGTATAAAGATCTTACAAGGGAGTTGCGACGGTTATATCCGGAATATTCGACGCTCTTGGAGGTGCCAAAGTTTCACTGGTTAATAGCCTGAAAAGCATCCCTGTGTGTCAACAAAATGCTGAGACACTTCCAGGGAGAATGCAGAAGGCGGTCGTCTTTGGGTCGGACCGTGTCCTCAGGATGCACGAGACTTTTGCCGGATTATCGTATTGAATTCGTTGCAGACTGTAACAACCTATCTCACGGTCGTGTGACGTGGTTACAGCTAAAATTTTACCGCGATTTTGCTGGGAGGGGGTGCATTTTGTCAGATTAGCACCCACTCCCGGCGAAATCCTGCAGTAGTCCTTATGACAAACTTTGAAATACATATATAATGCACTGGATACAGAATTCAATGGAAAACGCGTGTGCTTACTTGAAGGCGCCGAAGCCGCCATTTTTATGGATGTTTTGGTTCTAGGCCACTCAGGATGGTTTAGGATATGCGAGAGATTCAAATATAGTATCTAGTATTAAGCCCTCTTTTATCCCCTTTTTCACCATAACTTTTTCTATCTAGACTCGCTCCAAGTAGTCAAACGCCGCTTTAAAGTCTACGAATATTGCTATCATGGCCCCTTTCCCCCCTTTTGATCCTTTTATTTATCAGATGATTCAGAATATATATATTGTCCATCACCCCCATCCCTTTTCTAAACCCTGTCTGATTCGGTAGCTCTATCTTTTTTTCCTTAACTTCTTTCTTCGATCTCTCCGACAAAATCGTTACATATACTTTATACAATGTTGAATTCAGCGTCACACCCCTATAATCTTCAACCTCCTCCCCTTTGCCCTTTTTCACTATGGGTACCACTACTCCTTCTTTCCATAACTCTGGCCACCCCTCTTCTCTCCATATTCTATTATACATTACCCACGCCCATTCGTGTAGTTCTGTCCCCCCATATTTCCAGACATCATTCTTCATTCTTCATTCTTCCTCATCTCTCTCTCTACCATATTTTCCTCCTTGCTTAACTTTCTCTCTACCCCTCCTAGCAAATCGATGGAATATTTTTCCCATCCTACCATTATAATATCCTGGTTTACTCTTTTTCTTCTTTTTCTCTCTCTATTTACTGCCTTCCAAACCTCTTCTTCCGTCCTAGCCTTCTCTGCCTCTTCTCCTCAAACCTTTTATTCTCCTCCTCTATCTTTTGATCACACAACTCATTGTATTCCTACTTTTTTCTCCTATATTCTTCTCCACTACTTTTGTCTTTTCTTCATTTTCTTAATTCCTATCTGACCTGCTTCTTTTTCCCTTTAAATTCCTCATCTCATCCATTTCTATTCCCTCCTTTACTAACTTCTTTTTTGCTTGTGCTTTCTAATCCTCTTTTTATTTCTTCTATCACTATTTCCATCTGCTCGTCCATATTTCCCTCTCCCATTTCGATATTTCTAACCTTTTCTTTAAACTGTTCTTTTCCTTCCATTGACCAATCACCTTTTTTCGCTCTTTTCACCTTCGCTTCCTTTTTATCCATACTGTTATTACTTTTTTCTCTGTCTAATATTACTATAATTAAAAGTGATCAGAATCTATATAACCCCCTACCTCTAGTTTCCTTACCTTCTCTCTTACCTCATCGTCCACTATTACATAATCAATTACCGTTCCCCTTTCTCCTCCTGAGCATGTATATTCCCCTTCCTCATCTCCCTCTACATTTCCGTCCAAGGTAAATCATTACAACTTCTCCAAGCTCTTTGCCAATTTCATTTTCGCCCCATTCAGTATCTTGTCTTTGGATTTTCTTCTTCCCTCCCCTCCCCATTCCCTTACTCTTCTACCTTCTGTTCTCGCATTGGAATCTCCCCCTATTATATGCATAATCTCTTCTTTATTTTCTTCCATCATTTATCTTATCACCTCTTATTTCTCCTGCATATCATCGTTCACATAAACCCCTATTATCCTCCACTTATCTCCTCCCATATTTACCTCTTCTACTATTATTCCTTCTTTTTGCTCTTTCGTCTCTTTCCTATCCTTCCCTTTTATATATTCTTTCTTTACTCCCATCACCATTCCTCCTATTTCTCTGCCTTTTTTATTTTTCCTTTTTCATTTTGGACCTGCGATTTGTAACCTCTTGGTAAACTTCCCCTTACTCTTTTCCATCCTTTTTCATTTAACCCAGTCTCCATCATCACGACTACATCCCATTGTGCCAAATTTCTCATAAACTCACTATCCTTTCTCTCCAATCCTGTTATATTCCAGTATCATATCCCCCATTTTTCCCTGCTTTCGTTTCATATCTCTTTTTGTTTTCCACTATTTTTTTTATTTTCTTATCTCGCGTTAATTTCTCTCCTAGATCAAGGCTCTCCTAACTCTTCCCTTTCTTCATCCCAATCCCACCATACACCTGTATTCTGCCATACTTAACCCACGTTCTTTTTCCTTTACTTCTTTCCTCTTCTGCTATTTGCCTTAACTTATACTGCATATTCCTTCCTAGAAATGGCACATGATCCTCTATTTTCTCTGAGCTTCCATATAAAAACCTCTTCTATATCATCACTTCCATCTTATGTTCCTATTTCTTTAGTTTCACTAGTACCATTTTTGCTCCTCTTCGCGTTTCTTCTCCTACACTTCGCATTTCCTCTATCTCTACTTCAGCATCTTTCCTTTTTAGCACATCCTTCACTCCTTCCTTCTATTCCTTTCCTTCTAATCTTAGACCCTTTATCACTATGTTTTTCTTTCTTTCATCTCTTTCTTTCATTTCTGATCTTCTTTCTATTTCCCTTAGCATTTCCATCTCAATATTTCCACTCTCACCTTCACTAAACTCCCGGTTTGATTTTTCCATCTTCACTATCCTATCTTCCTTCTCATCCTGATTTGCTGATCTTTGTTGTAAAGTCTGCATCCTTCTTTTGGAATTTTCCTTAACTTCTTCCCATTTTCGCATCTCTTTTCTAATTTTGTCTATTTCGTTCCTAATTTCTTGTTTTATTTCCTCTCCTCTTTCTTCCTGCTATTTTTAGTTCATCTGTATTACCTCTATCATCATTTTCCGCAATTCTTCAAACTTTAACTTTCTATTGGCCCCCTGCGTTCAACTTTGTCTTTCTCCTTCGCTCTATTTTTATCTTTTCCTGATGCTGTTCTGATCAATTTCGGGTTTTTAGGAGGATCCTACATCTATATTGTCTTCACTACTTCCTCTTTCCGTCCTATCCCTCTTCCTATATATGATTGGTTCTATTGATCCAAAACCATCCGCCCTCAATCTCTCCCTATCTACTGTTTTCCTATATTTCCCCCTCTTTTTTGTCTCACTTTTCTGCGTGCAGAATACTTCCTCGTCTGAATTCATCAAAACTATTTGAAGCAACCTCTGTCCATATCGCCTTACGTAACTTCTGTGGCTTCTATCTCCACGACGCTACCTCACCCTGCTAATCTTAACTTCTTCCGTGCTGCCCTCTCCTTATCCCTCTCCGTCGCCGCTACTCGGCTGCACCTGCCTTCCCTCCCTGCTCCTCACGCTAAACAAGGTAACCTCTCCGCCTACCCGAAATAGTCTCAAGCTCTCAAAACATCACACAATTCTTCGCTATAATTCTTCTTAACATACAAACTTTAATTCTTCTTAACATACAAACTTTAATTCTTATTAACATACAAACTTTAATTCTTCTTAACATACAAACTTTCACTCATAAAACCCTCTAATACACTCCTCCCATCAACTCACTTTAAATTTCACTGAAAATTCACTACAGTTAGCACCACTCAATTACCGCTACCCAGCACTTTCATGCCGGAAACGGAAGTCAAATATTCAAATAAATCATTACTAACAATTTTTATGAACAAATTCTTACGATAGATAGTTTTTTTTATAAAAAAATTGTTTCTTTTACGATAGTTGGTGAGATTTTTTATAAGAGTTATAATTTATTCATAACGAAAAATTCGCATGAGTAAACATTTACTGTATGATTATTCTAAAATTGATAAAGAATAAAATGTTTTTGGCAAGAGTTTTTTTCCAATAATAACAATTTGTAGACTAGTCTCGTAGCAAGGAATAGCCTTTTTTCCACATAAATCAAACTCTTTTGTATGCAAGAATGATGAATCATTATTATTATTATTATTATTATACCATTAAGCCATTTCCCTTTCGGGGTAGGCGTGACTTGCTCGGTTGGAAAAACTAGTGAATAGGAATATAGGTATAAAGTAGGTCAGTATACAGATATAAGGTTTATAGGTATTTAGGTGTTAAGTATAGATGTTTTAGATTGATCTGGAATTATCGTGTTATTCATTTAAATGACACGTTCATTCCGCAACACTGCTCCGACCCAGGTTGCTGATCAATCTCTCTAGCGATCACCCCAAGTGAGAAGCCTCACAAGGTTGTTATGCATGGTTCCCCACTTGGGCCCATTAAAATCCAAGTTCTTTGTTTCAGGCATCATTCACTCCACTCACATTCTTTTTATAAACTATTTGTCGCCACACTTTTCTGTCCTGGCCTACTTCTCTACCTTCCTTCGCGTCCATGCATTTTTTCATGCAAGCTCTTGTGCTTCTATGGCTTCTTATGTCTCTTCGGATTAGTGTCTCATTCACAGATTCTAACCATTCTTTCGGTGGTCTACCTCTGGGCATTCTGCCATTTACTTTACCTTTATAAACTTGCTTCGTCAGTCGTTCATCATTCATTCTTTCAAGATGTCCGAACAACCTTAGCTGATTTCTTTCCCATATGTCAACTAGTCTGTCTCCTGTACCACATTCTTTGAGGATTGTCTCGTTTCGGGCTTTGTCCATCAGTGTTTTCCCGCATATTATGCGCAGAGGTTTCATGCCGATCGCGTTGATTTTACTCCTGTCCTTTTCTTCACAGGTCCATGTCTCGCTACCGTATAGTACAGTCGTTACGAATATAGAATTATGTATGGCCATTTTAGCTTTTTTTGATATGTTATTATTTGTGCGGATGCACCCTGCTCTACCGATAGCCTGCTTACCTTTATTTATGCGCCTATCTAACTCCCCATCTATTTTTCCGTCGTTAGTGAATAGACTACCTAGATATACCTACTTGTCAACTTGTTCTAATCTTTCATCATTTAGGACAATGTTGCATATTGTTTTCTCACTTTTACCCTCAAACACCATGATTTTCATTTTATTCACGTTAATTTTGAGGCCCATGTTCTTCATGCTTGTATTAAGTTTATTCAACATTCTTTGCAAGTCCTCGACTGATTCTGCCACACAAATTTTGTCATCTGCGAAAGCTAATCCACGTACCTTGACGGTTTCGAGATCTACACCTTCTTCGTCGAAGAGCGCAGTTCTTAGACACTTATCCATGAATATGATGAATAGCCACGAGGACATAACGCATACTTGTTTCATGCCTTGCATAATATCGAACCAGTCACTCAGTTTCCCATTTACCCTAACACTCGCTTTACTACCTGTATATATTGTTTTTATTGCTTGTAGAAGCCCTCCATTTACTCCATACTCTTTAAGGACTTCCTGAAGTTTACT
>CAKNXH010062272.1:0-40716 GCA_932178445.1 Andricus quercusramuli
ATTTATGGTAGTAGAATTATACTGATGAGGACTGTCGACGAGCAGTCAAAACGTTTATAACGTTTACGATCTGTGAGTCTCTCAGACGTAAATCAAAATAAAATTTGACCAGTAATCTACATTACTTTCCATCTTCAATAATATATTTTACATCCTGGTCAAGACCATAACATCTTACATATTGATAAAATAAGAATGATATCAAATTGTAATTTGAAAATATATCTCCTTGCTTCATTTCCTGCACTCTGTTGTGTTATCCTCATTAAGGTGCTATCGTAGACTCCTGATCCTGATCCCCTGTTTTTCTTTGGAGCCGTCTGTGTAGCAGGTTTACCCATGGATGAACAGATTACCATTTGCTTGCCACTTTTCCTTGCGGGGGATTACCTGATTTCTAGAATTGGCAGGGTACTGATGTCATTCGAGAGTCTAGTTTTTTTAGTCTCCCAAGTCCATCTATTTGCAATTGCGGAGCGGCCTATCGTGTGAGCCGCCCCGCGGTTATTCCAACGTGTCGGAGCACGTCACAGAGCATGTATCCTATCACTGATGTGGGCATAATCTTAATTGCTCACGTCACGCCCCTAAACGCAAGCGTTTGTAATCGTCGCATCCTGTCCTTCATCGCATTGAGTTTCACCGGCGGCCGCGAAACCACATCTGAGCTGTCGCACCAGAGCTTAACGATGCGTAGCGCTAACCCTGTAAGACTCATCAACGTTTCGAGATGAGCCCCCCTAATCAGGATTACAAAGTCATCCACATAACCCTGAATATAACATATGAGATATGACTTCTTGAGATGGGGGGGGGGGGTTCTTCTGAAGGCACCCTCTATGTCCAAGAAGGTGCCCACACAATACCCTCCTTCTTTAAGCTGCTGCTCAAATTTTTCCACGTCAGCATGGAGCGTCGTTTTCCTGATATATCTCTTGACAAGTTTATCTAGCGTCTTCAGAATGAAGGACGTTAAACTGATCGGCCGAAAATCTTTAGCAGCAGTGTAGCGCTCCTTTCCAAGTTTGGGAACGAGAACAGTTTCATCAGTAGCGGGGGGGGGGGGGGATGCATCCATGGTTTGAGTTCGCTGAAAACATAGGAAGTGGACTGCCATCGGGTGATTTAGTGTTCCTTTTTCATTTTGGGCAGAAGCACATCAAATCTTTCTGTTTGTCGGTTCTCATGTTTTTATTGTATTCTGCTCCATTCCTAGATTTAATTGAAATTATAGGACAATTGTTCTCATATTATGTGATCAGAGCGTAATCATGCGCTTTAAGTTCCTGTCATTAAAGTTTTTCCATAAGGATGTTTTGAACTGCAAAATATCGTGATTGCAGACGCTTTTTTGCAGATCATTGGTACCTTCTTCCCCCTATATATGGTGCGGGGTTCTTTTCCGAGAAAGCGGACAAATCTGTTTATAAATCGGTTTGTCTACGTCCCTATGAAACCTTTCTTCGTGAACGCTTGTCCTCCGCTTGACGAACTGATTTTTTTAATGCAATATTAATGGACATATTAAAATAAAGGTAAATCTTCTCAGATCCACGGACAATATTTAATGCAAGTTGCGATGACGCATGCAGGGATAACAGCGCAAAAGGACCTCAAAAAAGGGGAAATAGGTCGAAAAAAACAAACAATATTTTTGTGAAAAATGTTACATTTTTCAATAATTTTCAATGATTTCTGCCATTAAAGATTTATTTTTAAAAATTGGATGTACTTTGATAGTTGAGAATTCATGCAGAATTATATAAAAAGGTCAGAGAAAAAATAAAATTAGTTAAATACACAATTTTGAAATGTTTCACATCGTTCCCATAGATATTTCTTTCCAAGATTTGTCATTTCATCCTTATTATAATTAAAACTTATAATGTAAATTTAAAACTAAACTTTTCAGTGGAGCGAAGTACCCAGGAAAAAAGAACCCATTGAAAAGGCGACTCCGTGTATTGCGTATCTGTAATTTGCAGATTGAGATTTTTAAAACTGAATTGGTTTGCGACTATGTGAATCGGTCAGTTTTTCGAATAGTTTTGAATCTACAATGTACTACAATGTCCATTTCAAGCAAAGTCATATTGAATCGGTTTACCACTTTTTGAATGAGACCGATTTTTTTCAGGGTAAGCTGCCATATTTCTCATGATTTTTAAAATTTATAAATTTTTGATGGATTATGAAAACCATAAGCAAGGCTACTAGATTCCTTTCTGTATTTTACTTCTAGAGAATGTGAAGACTTTTGTGGCTTATAAGTCTGTCAAAAAAATTATAACGAGTAAAATTCTGTTAAAAACCAATCGGCGGCAATCTGGAATACCAGTGACAGATACGCTATTTAAACGACTTCGAAACCCATAAGAAGCAAGTGAATGGATTTTTGTTTTCTGGGTAAAAATGCTAAAATAAATCCAATCGTTTGAGCTGAGGCTGTTTGAAATTGTGGGTCGACATCCAGAATAAGTCAAGAAAAACATTATGAAATCGGGTAATACCTTCTGTTCTCCAATTTACAATTTAAAATTGAAATTTAAAATTTGAATTAACAATACCAAATTTTTTTTTATTACAAAAAATTTTGCCTTATTTAACATTTTTTGAAAATATACAAAAACATCTTGAACCAAAGAAACATGTTATTATTTTGTATTCATGGAAACATTTTTTTCGTGGTGTTTATAACGTTCCAAAATCGCAAAAAAGATATGAAGTCCCAAAAATTCTAACTCACGACAAAAATTTTTGTCCGAAGAAGCAAAATAACAAAATTTTCCTTTGGTTCAAACTGAGTAAATTTTTGGTTCGACATATTCAACTTTTTTTCAAAATGTGTGCATACGTCTCAATGAAAAAAACTTTTTTGCACATTTTCAAAAAAATGGTAACTGAGCAAAACATTTATGTTTAAATTTTGCAATTTCAAGTTTTCAACCGATAAGATAATTTTTGAACAAAATAGTTGAATTGTTGAATGAAGAACATCACTTTTAAACAAAAATACGAAAATATGGGTTTTCAATTAAAAAGTTAATTTTCAACGAAACATTGAAATTTTTGGTTAAAACCCCTAGTTTTTAACAAACAAAAAAAATTGTAACTAAAATTATTAATTTTCTAAAAAAAAGGACGAATTTTAAACAAATCACATAAATTTTTAACCAAATAGTTGAATTTTCAGAATAAAAAAGATCAAACTTTGAACTAAAAATGGAATTTCTACATTTTCATTTCAAGAAACTAATTTTTAAATGAAAAAAATAACAATTTTCTACCAAATTATTGAATTTTTGAGCCAAAAAGAGAACTTTCTACAATGAAGTTAAATTTTGAACTCAAAAATATAAGATTTCAATACAAAAAATAATTGTCAATCAAAAATGGCATATTTTCAGCTCAAAGAACATGAATTTTTAACAAAGTAGTTTGATTTTCAATCAAAAAGACAGCTTTTTAACCAAATAAATATATTTTCAACCAAATAGTTCAATTTTTAACTAATTTTCTGCCAACAAAAATAACCTTTGAACGAAATTCATGAACTTGCAACCAAATAGTTGAATTTCCGACTAAAAAATATATATTTTCAAACACAAGTGGAATAGTTCAATTATGAGTTAAAAAAAAATAATTTCCAACTAAAAAAAAAGTTTCAACGATAGTTGAATTTTCAAGCAATGATTTTGAAAAATTCGTATATTCCAAGTAAAATCTGCTGATCTTCTAAAATTTACTTAAAAATACTATATATTTTGTAATTGTTCAAATTTGATATTGGTAAATAACTTCTGTCTCCAGTTTTCACATTTTCAACTTGCTTTAATATGTTGCGTCTTCACATTTTTTTACAGTATTTATTTTTAATGGTCAGCACTTGAAACGTGTACCTTATTCCTTCATAAATAATTTATTTAAGTGCTATAATTTCTTTAGTTATTATTCGAAAACGGGCACAATTTCAAATATTGTATATTTAAAGAGAAAAGGGGGAAAGGGGAAGTTTTTTGAAAATAGGAGGAAAAATGGGAATTTCAAGAAAAAAGGGGAATCTAAGAAAAAAGGGGAAGACTGTGCACCCTGTGCATGTATTGTGACTTGCGATATTACTTACCTCATATCAGAGGATTTTTATGTGAACATTATAAACCACGTTTTTCCCCAATGTCATTTTTTGTTGGTTTAGCTGGTTTGAGTATGGACATGGAGTGTTGGTAGTCTAAAAATCAATTTGAAAACTATGAAAAATGGATTTATCTTACCGAAAGACTTCAGTGCACATCAATGTTTGATTCATAAGCAGTTTGGAATTTGCATGATTATCCTGGTAGTGTTTAAACATACTTGTCGCATTGTTTGCTTGAGCACTGCATCCAGGAGTCTTGCATCTGCATAAAAACAATTGATAAATTTTTTTAAATCTCATTAAAACACAACATATGAAGATTATAAATATTGAAACTTAGTGAAGTGACACTCACTGATAAAAACTGACTGTTGATGCCTTTCCCTGCTTCAGTTTTGGAGACATTGGATTCATGTTGTCTGTGCTCGTCATCAGTTTATGGCTATCTTGGTGATGGCGATAATGTGATATATATTTGTAAGTCTTGCCACAACCGCTGACTTCGCATTTATAAGTTTCCTGTTTATATCTCGACATTCTTTGCTTTTTTGGTGTATACTCTTCATCATTCGAACAATGGCTATTTGTGTTAACAGTTATATCATCCAGACTCGTATTTTGACGCTCGAACCCGTTACGAAAAACCTTCACAAAGTTTTCCAAATCGATACTATGATTCTGAGATGGAGAAGAGAGGTGGCCTTTTTTCGAATTTGTATTTTTGGTTATGGTTAGATCATCGTTTACGAAGACAACGCTTCCTTTCTCCTGCGAATTTTCAATTTACAAGTTTTTTATTGACTTAAACTTACTTCCAGAGTACAGTTTTAGTTAATGACAGAGGATTGGGGCCCTTGGCCAAATGTATCAAAATTATTATAAAATTGAAGTATACATACAAATAGCGGTGGATGAAGCCGCTCTTAACAACCCAACATTCTATTTCTATCATTTTTTCTTTCTCAATTCTCTTTTGTTCACAGGAGCGCCACAGTAGCATCATATTATTGCATTGATATAGCACCTTTTACAAGAAGGAGTTATTTGATTTATCAAAACAAAAACGTTTCTTGCAAAGCTTGAACCTGAGTTACTGAAACGAGAAAAGGAAAGGGAACTAAGGGCATATACAAGACTACCACGTGACCAATTCTACCAAACCATCTTATTCATAATCTAATTGCTAGATTAAATTTTCTGTACTAAAGCAGCATAGGGTGAAGAAAAACTAGAGTCTGTCTCGTACAGGGATCCGTTCGAGTTATTAGTTCATGAATAAGTTTCTTAAAAGAACTGAGCACTCAGCAGTCTGATACGTGCTGTTACAGATTTCAGTAAAGAAAACAGAGGTTGAAAAATTCCACAAAACCTACTCGGTAAGAAAATGCACGGAAACTTTCACCAAAATGTGGAAAAACACGCACAGAGGGTTTCATTTTCACATGCCAGGACAGCGTCATTCCCACCTTAGTATACCTTCACCGAATTTTATGTGAAGAAGATCCCAGCAATAGGTGCAGAGCGTGTCATTTACACGCTGAGTACCTAGAACACAGACACCCGGATAGTAAGTGTTCTAGGTACTCAGCGTGTGCATGACACGCTCTGCACCTATCACTGGGAACTTCTTGACATAAAATTCGGTCACGGTATGCTAAGGTGGAAATGACTGGGTCCTGGCATGCGAAAATGAAGCCCTCTGTACCTGAATTAAGTCCTGATGATATGAGAAAAGCAAAAGTTTGCTCCTTCGACAAGGACTGTTTTTCTACATTTCTGTGAAAGTTTGCGTGCATTTTCTTGTAGATAAGCTGTTGGTGAAATTTTTCAAACTCTGCTTTCATCACTTCGACTTTTAGAAGTGAAGTATCTAGATGGAGTAATGCACTTTCCTCACTTCTGATGTTAAAATTCAGGCCAAGGGTCTCGGCCGCTTGCTCCGCGGCTTTGTAAAGGAACGCTCCTTCGCCAATCATCTCGTGGTCCCTGACCATTTTTAGGAGAGGATCTCTGCCATTCGCAACGATGTAGGCTGTACTTAGAACAATTCGGTTATGAAGACACTGGAGATTCAGAAGTCCGCGTCAGCCTTGACGGCGAGAAATGTATAATCGCGGAAGTAACGAATTGATATGCAAGCTTTTATGCATATGCATGATCTTACGTGTCGTGATATCAAGAGCCTGAAGCTCGTTCTTCGTCCATTGAACCACCAAAAACGAGTAGAGTAGAACCGGGACGGTAATCATGTTCGTCACAGATACCTTGTTCAACGCCGACAGATTGGAAGACCAAATCTGTTGAAGAAGATGCTTGGAAACATCAGTAATCTTTCCCTTCTTCAGATTAATTTTGGCACACTTGTCCAAACCAAAGTCCATCCCAATATCTCCTGTGTACTTCTTGATGATATTTATAGCAGTTTGAAGTTTGCTTTTACCAGAGGCATAGATCTTTAGGTCATCCATAGAAAATACATGAGTGACCTTATGCTCGCACT
The DNA here is from genome assembly GCA_932178445.1 of Andricus quercusramuli. NCBI lineage: Eukaryota > Metazoa > Arthropoda > Insecta > Hymenoptera > Cynipidae > Andricus > Andricus quercusramuli. Next base: position 6,636 of record CAKNXH010062272.1, read on the forward strand.
GATTAGTGTCACCACAAACGTATCCAGAAGAATTTCGTAGTGCGACAGATAGAGGCAGAAATGTGATGCAAAAAAGCGAAGGGCTCTTGGTATCACCCTGAAAGACGCCTATCTGGAAGGTTACGTTGTTCGTTGTCACACGATAATTTCTAGATGAGATAGTAGATCTAGTTTTCTAAAAAGGCAACAATCTCTCTATGCATCTCACAATGCCTGGATGCATCTTCAAGCTTTCCAACAGACAGATAATAATTCTATGAGAGGTTGAAACGAAAACTTTCCAGTAGTCAATTCATGGCATTGACAGAACGCGCTGATGGGCTGCAGCGTCTTTACAGGCACACCTGTCAATGAGCTTGTTCTCTCGACAGCCTGATCCACCTTTTTTCGAGCCACGTTATCATACATCTCTCACCACACAGGCTCAAATCGTCGAATTATCAAATGTTGGTGTGTAGAAGTAAACTTCTTCCACTTGAAGTTCTTTATACAATCTGGTCCAGCAGCAAAAAAGTTCTTCATGCCTCTAAGTGCTTTCTTCACCTCTTCGGGAGTGATTGATGGACAGTCCTCCTCAGATTTTATGAGGTTGTCGCAAAACTCCTTGAAGTGGATGACGTTGTCAGTATCTTCATTTAATTTTAGTGTTTTCTGGATCTTGTATACCTCTCTCCAAAAAGTCTCTACCTCCTTGGGCTTAAGTGGATTTTTTACAGAAACAGGGAGATCGCTGAAGAAGTGCGATGGGTCAGCGTGAAAGTGTTGATTCTCCCTAAAACATCTATCCCTCTTCTGTATTCTCCACCTCACTTCAGGTAACAACCGTATTTTGTCAACAATATGCTGCTTGAGTGTCAGCAGCTTTGACTTGTTCAGCGTGTGATTCAAGGTCCTTAGTTCTTGGGCGAACTTTCGAACCCTTTCCGTGAACGGTCTACCAGATGTGATGTAGTCAATCACACATTGAACACGGGACGCATTCTGTCTAGCCCAGCCAATTTTCTTGCTCAGTTGATGCAAGCGTCTTTTTGCCTTTTGATCCATCGTCGGCTTCAGCCTTCGATTTGAATCAGCCAAAGCTCTCGCAGCACCATAAACTGAGCAATTGATGGTCCAGAGGTCGGACTCTTGCGAGATATCTCCACGAAGGGAGGCATCCATTTCAGCCAGATCTTGGGGCTTAAGAGGAACTTGCATGTTGATGTTCCTCCTTGTACTGAAATTGCGATCATCTTCCAGAAGGTGCCTGCTTTCTGCGGTTGGTCTTAATGTCGTTTCATCTTCGTCTGCAGCTTGTTCAAGCAGCGGTTGAGGAAGCGCTCCGCGTACATATCCATTTTTCCGGAGGTAGTCGGCTTGATTTCGCAAAGACTGATGCGAAACGTGCTGAAGCTCTGGGTGTTTCTGGCACCACAGAGTATGCATACGCGCCATAAAGCCTCCGCGGACAGGGATAATGCTGGCATCGTAGCAGTCTAGCACGTCATTCTTAAGTTGATCCGTCCACTGAATGTTGGCGTTTCGCCGCTTCGTCGTCGTGTTTCCATCTAAATTATTTTCAGCACCCCGAACTCTAGGATGATCGTCACTGTTAGCCGATCCATTGTCGGGTGCTCTGCGCGTTCGATCGTTTTGAACCGCATCTACAACATTTTGGTGGTTTGGCGGTTTCATTGTTATTCCCACAAGCAGGTAGGGCAAGGGTTCGTCCATCCTTGTAGAGCACTGCGTGCAAGGATAAGGCTGATACTCTGAGAGATCGCCGGTATCTCAGAGTCACCCTTGAAGACACCTCACCCAGGTGCCATGCAGCTTTTGGAACGGTTTTTACACCTTCGCTAAGGGGTAATTCCTTCGGAACCATCCCTGCACAATTGTCCGCGATTGCTTATTAATTATTGTAACCGTATTCAGCAGAAACCCTTGGTACAGGGACCCTCTATCCGCAACCCGAGGACGCCTTCGGCGGCTTTGCCATAAGCCCATCGGTTCTATTCCAAAGGAATCAAAACCGAAACCGAATATATATATATATATATATATATATAGTATTATATTATATTTTTGTTTCGATCGCTTTGCAATCGAAATTGTCGCGGAGAATTGTCCAGGGATGGTCCCAAAGGAATTAATCCTAAGAGGAGGCCTAAAAACTGTGCCAAAAGCTGAACGGCACCTGGGTCAGGTGTCTGGAACGGCGACTCTGCGATACCGGGCGACCTTTCAGAGTATGTAGCCTTATCCTTGCACGCGGGGCTCTACTCGTGGCAACAACAATGACACCACCAAATCACAAAAAAAGTTGTAGATGCGTTTCGAAACCATCGAACGTGCAAAGCACCCGAGTTGAGAAAATACTGACAATATCATCCGCTTCATGGAGTTTTGCGAGAACCTCATAACATCTGATGAGGAATGTCTATCAATCACTGCTGAAGATGTGAGAAAAGTACTCAGCAGCACAAAGATCTTATCTGCTGCATTACCAGATGGTATAAAGAACTTCTGGTGGAAGAAGTTTAGTTCTACATAGCAGCATCTGGCACGCATATTCATCTTTTACTCAAAGTTGGAAACGCCCATTCCGCAGTGGCGGATGTTAGAACGCACTCTACTCCTACCGAAAAAAGGCAACTTGTCCAACCCAGAGTACAAAATTAGAAGTATCATGTAGTTGGCAGTTCGTCTTTTACTGCTGTTATCCTTACACAGCGGCTGCGAGCATTGGAGGTGACAACAGTCGTCTCTGGATGCTTTTTTAGAGCTACCATTTTATATTATATCCTTCTGTCCTAGAAGGTAAGCAAGAGCGGGAAATTTACGAGTGATAACATCGGGCAACACTGTTCCTTGGAGTCAGGTCTCTAGCCGCGGATGACACCTTACGCGGCAGACGGGACAGTTGGAGATGAAGGTTTCACCTCTGGATACTTTTTTAGAGCTACCAATCTTTGCAGAATGTTAAGAGGAACAGTGTTGACGGACCAGATGGAATGATCCCAGAAGAACAGCCTTTTGCATCTGGTTCGCGATGGAATGAGCCTGACGCTGGCAAGCCAGAATCTTATTGAGTTGAATAAGAAATGAAGCTTTCACACCTTCAAGACAGCCGATTATGAGAATTACAAGATGGACTTTGTAGCCTTGGTATAGCCTGCTCAGCTCGAAAAGAAGTGCTTGATATTTCGCCCGTTTTTCTCCCTCCTTCTCCGTGATATTACCATCAGCTGGAGCCGCGAAATCAAACACGTAAATGATCTTTCTCTTCAGATCTTGGAGGAAAATTTGTGGCTTCGTAGCACTAATACGTTGAGTGGTGGAGAATGAGAAATTCCACTAGATCTTACACTGATCATTCTTCAAAACGCACTCGAGTTCCCCCTGGGCGTATGGCGTATGATTATATTTCAAAGATATAATTAACGCCTCAGGCTATATGTGGATACAGCCCAATATGTCGAAGGTATTTTTTGGTCAGAGTTGGATTTTTTACTTTTTGAATGGTATGAACGGGGCTGTCCCGGTATATATTATCAGTCACGGACGCATTATTGTAAAGCAATCAAGTGATTTGATATAAGCGTGTGCCTTGACATATTGGGCAAAGCCTGGTTTCTACCCCATCATTCACGGACTGGGTTGCAGTCAAGTGCATGATGGGTGAACCTACATCGAAAAATTTCAAGAGGTACCGGCTCAGGGATCGAACCCCGCAAGGGATTATTACAAACAGTTATTCGAGAAAATTGAATAGCCTTTTAAATCACCAACGGTATTCGGGTATTAAGGAAAGGATCGCGTGATCTGGAAAATCAGTTGAGTGCCAATTTTCCTATCGTCTCGGTATTTCTAGCGTTAGAATGTAAAGTCGGCCATATTTTCAAACTTCCTTTACCCGAGTCAATTTAAGAATGCTTTTTAAATTAATCTCTTTCTTGTTTCTTTTTGTTTCCTACTATTTCATATTTCTATATTACCTGTTCCTTTCTCTCCTAGTTTCCGGACATCTCATTTTTTATTAACTCTTCCCTGTCCTCATCCTAATCCCACCATATACCTTCTATTTGTGTTCTCCCATAGTTAACCCATGTTCTTCTTCCCTTTTTTCTTTCCTCTTTCGCTATTTTCCTCAACTTTTACTGCATATTCCTTTCTGCCCATGTCAAATCATCCTCTATTCTCTCCGAGCTTCCATATAACACCCCCTTCTTTGTTATCACTTCCCTCTTATATTCTTATTTCTTAAGTTTCACCAATACCATTCTCTTCCCTCTTCGCAATTCCCTTCCTATACTTCGCACTTCCTCTATCTCTACCTTAGCATCAATTCTTTTTAGTACTTCTTCCACTTCTCTCCTCAGCTCCTTCTCCAGTACTCTTAGACCCTTTATCACTATGTTTCTTTTTCTTTCTTCTCTCTCTTTCTTTTCTATACTTTTTTCTGCTTTTCTCAGTCTTTCCTTCTCCTCATTTCCACTATCCCCACCTGCAACCTCCCGGTTTGAGCTTTCTATTTTGTTAACCCACCTTTCAATACCTCTACCTTTTTATTAGTCTCCTCCTGCTTTTCCAGTTTTGGTTCCGGAGTTTGCATCCTTTTCTCTAGCTATTCCCTGACTTCTTCCCATTTCCTCATTTCTTTCCTAAGTTCAGCCATTTCTCGCCTAATTTCTTTATTTCCTCTCCCCTTTTCTCCTGCGATTTTCATATATCCCCATTACTTCTATCATAATTTCGGGCGTTTATTTCCATCTTTCCCCTTCCATGGGATCTTTGCCCTCATCTCTGTTGCTTTGTCCCCTTATTGTTCTCATCCTTCTCTAAAAAACTATGTTTTGCCGGCAGCGATCTGAACAATTTTGGATTTTTCAAGCTTGACCCTATATCTTCCTTGTCTTCACTGCTTCCCCTTCCCCCTCTTTTCCTTTTGAGAAGGTTCAGAAACTAGAGGTGGGGAATTGTATAGATTCGGATCACTTTCCCATAATAGTGACATTAGAGGGAGAAATGAGTAATAACAATGACGGTAAAAGGAAGAAAAAGTGAGAAGAGCATGGAGAGGGGATTGGTCAATGGAAGGTAAAGAACAGTTTAAGGAAAAAGTCAGGAATATCGAAATGGGGGAAGGAAATGTAAACGAGGGAATGGAAATATTGATAGGAGAAATAAAAAGAGTATCAGAGTGCACAAGTAAAGAAGAAGTTAGTGAAGGAGGGGGCAGAAGTGGATGGGATGAGAAATGCAAACAGAAGATAAGGGAAGTGAGAAGGGGATTAGGAAAATGAAGAAACGGGACAAGTTGTGGAACAGAATATAGGAGAAAAAAAGAAGGAGTATAATGAGTTGTGTGATAAAAAAAAGAGGAGGAAAATAAAAGGTTTGAAAAAGAAGCGGGGAAGGCTAGGACGGAAGAAGAGGTTTGGAAGGTGGTGAACAGAGAGAGAAGAAGAAAAAGAGTAAACCAGGATAATGAGATGATAGAATAGAAAAAATATTGTATGGAATTACTAGAAGGGGTGGAGAGGAAAGTTAGGAGAGGAGGAGAAGATGAAAGATGGAAAGGCACCTAGTATAGATGAGATACAAAATGAAGTCTGAAAATATGGGTGAACAGAAAAATAGTTGTGGAAAAAAGATAGAGCCACCGAATGAGATAGGGTTTAGAAAAGGGATGAGGGTGATGGACAATATATATGACATATGTTCTGAACCGAGGCGAAATAGAAAAAGTTATGGTGTAAAAAGGGTTACGAGAGGGATTAATAAAGAGAGTATCGGATATGTTTATATAGATAAAAAGCAAGGTAAAGGTAGAAGAGCAAGTAGGAGATATTTTCGGGTTGGTGAGAGGAGTAAGGCAAAGATTTTCTCTGAACCAACTTTTATTTAATATATTAATATCAGACTTGGAAGAAGAAATGAAGAGAAAAGGGTGATGAGTAAGGATAGCGAACGAAAAGATATATACACTGGCATACGCAGACGATATAGTGTTGATGGCAGAGGATGAAGGGATGGCGGGCTTAATTACAGGATTAGAGAAATACATAGAGGAAAAAAAGTTGAATTTCAATGTAGAAAAAACAAAGCTAATGAGGTTTAGAAAAGGAGGGGGCGGGAGAAAGGGAGAATGGACGGAGAGATGGAAAGGAATAACATTAGAAGAAGTAAAGGAGTTTAAATATTTGCAATATACCTTGCAAATAAATGTAAATCATAGAGCTCATATGAGAGAAAGGATAAAAAAAGGAGTAGAGGTAATAAAGCAGACATGGGGAATAGAAAAAAGAAGGTGAAAACAATTGGAGAAAGAGAATGTTGTTATTTGATACGCTGGTACGGCCAATACTAGGTTATGGAGCAGATACGCGGATGGAGAGAAAGGCAAGATATTAAGAGTTTACAAGAAAGGTATATAAGGACGACGCTAGGGGTAGACTGGAGGACGCTGGGATATATGGTGAGAGAAGAAGCGCAAAGGAAGGGAAACAGGAAGGGAAACAGGAGAGGGAGGGCGATGGAATTAACTAAATGGAATGAAGAAAGGAGGGAGTTCTTGCAAACTAGAGATATAGAGGACGGGACTGAAGAAAACTATGAAGAATTGGAAAAAAGGGAGAGGAAGAGACAATTAATAGAAAGATGGGGGATGATTGAGGAATCAAAATACAATAAATGGTAGGTATGTATTGGGAATAGAAAGAGAACAGGAAGGGTAGAATCTGTTAATGGGAAGAGGAAACATGGGAGTATGTATGGGAAGGATGAAAAACAGGAATGGAAGATGAAGCAAGCTGGCAAGAGAATGTGGTAAAGACTCTATGGAGGATGGTTTGGGGGAAGAGCGGATGAAGGAGTTAGAGGGTGCTAGGGGACCGAATGAGAAAGAATGAAAGAGTGGATGCAAGACAATGGCGTAATGGTGGTTTTGGACCCACTCTGTCGGCTTGCGGGTTCGATTGCCGCCTCGCACTCTGGAAGAGCCTCGGCGGCCCATGCGGTGAACACTCGCCCAGCAAGGGAGTTCATCTCCGGAGAGTCGTGTGACCGGTACCTCTAAAGAAAAGGGTTCTCTAAGTACTTAAAGCTGTTGCTCTTGGTGGTTCAGAATCCATCTTAAACGTCAGGTCCCCTTCCCCTTCAGGTTCGTGGGGGGTGTGTAAAGGAATAAGGAAGAGATACACGAAAAATGTAAACACTTAGGGGACACATTAGAAGCTTTCATAAAAAAAGTCGCTTGAATTAGAAGCGTAAAGATTTGTAAGTCATGGTTATATAATAGCATAAGTAGATTAAGATGCGTTATCGCTCTCCCCCCCCCCCTATCTCTCTCTCGCTTTCACTCTCGCTTTCGATCGCTCGCTTACTCATTCGCTAACACGTACCAAATTGCACTATCGTCAAAAATAGAAATAAGAATCTAGATATAAGATTTTTTGTAAATAGGTGTAAATAACAGTAAATAGTAAGGATAAAATTATTTACAATTTTTAAAACATTCATTCTTTACATTATTCTAAATTCTTTCTTAAACTTTTAAACCATCCGATTATGTTTCAAAATGAGTCACATTTTTCTTTTAAAAAATTTCAAATCTCTTAAAATATTCTCTAAGAATCAATTTTCCAAATATAAAATCATTCAAAATTTTTAATCCGTTCAATTTTCAAATTATTTACAAATCTTGTTGATACTTTTGAACCCTTCGATTATCTTTCAAAATGAGTCAAGCTTTTCATAATTTCTTCTTTTAATTTTGAAGAGTTTAGAGAAGTTTCCTTAAAATATGTCAGATTTTTCTTTAACAAATTTGGAAATCTTTTGAAATATTCTCCGAAAATTAATTTTTTCAAATATAAATTATTTTAAATTTTTAATCGATTCAATCTTTAAATTATTTTTGAATCATTTAAAAACTTTTAATCCGTCTGATTATCTTTTAAAATGAGTCAAATTTTTCCTACATTTTTTGTTTGTTTTTGAAAACTTTGTTAAAATATTTCAGATTTTTCTTTTAAACTTTTTGAAATCTTTTGAAATATTCTCCATGAATTCATTTTTCAAAATAAAAAAACATTTTACATTTGTTCTGGATAAATTCATGTCGGATCTATCTGTTATATTTGTATCGTATACCTGTGTGCTGCGTAAGTGTTATCTTCTCTCCAAACCTAACGAATTGAGGTGGTCAGGGTCAAAATCGAACGTTACGAAGTTCGAGCCGGTACCTCTTACGCTTCTTCTTTTAAATTAGTTGTGAAACTTATGTAGCCTTTGCTGGATGGCAAACCTTTGACTCTGCTTCAATAAATTATATGCATTTGATGCACAACATCTAATCATGATGACTCAGTGAATTTTTGTCACCATCAAACTTTGAATCCTGCATGTAAATTGTTTTTTCATTAAGTGCTTTTCTCAACATTATTCGTCCTTCGAGCCGGATGAGGGCTTCAGCTAGTAGATTATCGGTGTTCATTGCAGGATTAAGGTGACTAATGTGAGGTGATCTAAAGGTGTATCGCAAAGGCGGTTCTGTGAAAGGGTAAATGTGACGGCACAGTGATGGTGTCGTGAAGGCAGTTTTCGGCGACGGATACGTGACGTCAAGAGAAGATGTCCCGCGCTCTGGTCAACAGGTGCCTCGTTAAACTTGCTCGTACGATGTGACGGATTTTGATGTTTATTTTTTAGAAATGACCGTAAGGTTTCCAGGTATAATGACTAACTGAGTTTATTTCGACTCAACAGGTTATTTAACAACAAAGTTACAACGTTTTGTTGCTAAACTTTTCCGTGATACCATTTCTTCTAAGACTTTCAAATTCATTAAAAAAGATCATAAATCAATGTAATAAATAACTAAAAATAATTTTCAGTGAACTAGCGTAACAACAACAATTTTTAATAATGTTATAAATAAATTAATTAACAAGACATTTTTTTGTGATTCGCATAGATTTTGTATAAACTAGCATAGATAATGATATGCGCTTACAATAAGTTAAGAATAGCTAATGATTGCCAATTATTTAAACAATTTTTATAAACAAATGCACATTTTGACCATTTTTTGATGAAAATACGTGATTTTTTTTGCGGAATCAACTCAAAATGTTTTGCCAAAGACTCCTTGCTATCATATTTTTCATTATTGACCGAAAAATGTTAATTGTTTAAACAATTTTTGTAAACAAATGCACATTTTAACCATTTTTTCATGAAAAGGATTGATTTTTTTTCGCGGAATCATCTTGAAATGTCTTGCTAAAGACACCTTGCTGTCATATTTTTCATAGTGACCAAAAATTGTTAATTATTTAAACAATTTTTATAAACAAATGCACATTTTTACCATTTTTTCATTAATAGGCTTGATTTTTTTGTGGAATTAATTCGAAATGTCTTGTAAAAGAATCTTTGCTGTCATATTTTTTATAGTTACTTGATATGCGATACGGGGAGGTTGCTCAATCGGACTTTGCATATCATGTGGCCCTGAAAAGACACATTTTTAGTTAGGCATTCGTGCTTCAGGCATTCGTGTTTTAGAAAAACAAAGTAGATTTGATTTTGGATAATATTAAGGCTACGTCTTTTTTTGATGAAAGTCAGTTAATGGTTATAAGAACAAAATTGGTTGACCCTTTTATGCCTTTGTATAATAGAAAATGGAAAAGTGTCTGCAGGAAGAAAGCATTTTTTTTACAAAATCATGCTGAATTCTCAGAAGCAGAGTTCAAGCTACCTTTTTCTTATCCACCTATCCGAACAAAGGGTTTAACTAATGTTCTAAAGAGAGGAAGACCACGATTATCATTTGAAGATGGATCTGAAAAGACGAAAAAAAGGCGCGTCCAAGAACTTGCTTCAAATTATAGCAAGGAAGAATTATCCAAAGCACTTTCATTGATTAAAAATCAGTCCGATAGTAAATCTGGGACGCAGCAGCTTCGTAAGGAAGATGATGACGAGAGTAAATTGCAGATAATCTTGGCGATGTACGTGGATTTAGTTCCATCGAAGAGGAAATACGAAAAGCTAACAACGTATAATCAAGAAATAAGTGGCAATGATTCATATCCTCCGTATTTGAAGATCTCCGAAGCAAAAAAAAACGTGTTATCCAGGAAACGGTGGGCATATAGAAACATCGAATTTATGAGCAGGTGTCCATTTTATACGTTTATTGGGTCATACAGTTAAGCGAATCTTGTTACGAATGGAAAAAGATGAGCTCGCTAATCTTCTTGGTAAAAAACTAGTGCTCTTTGGGAAGTGGAGTATGGACAGTGCTTCTACGTATCAGATGACACGGCAAAAGTGGTCGAGAAGGGTGATGATATGGATGCGACCGATGAATCTGATCACACTGATTCTGAGAGTGAATCACAATGATTCCGCAAAAAAAACAAGCCTATTCATGAAAAAATGGTCAAAATGTGCATTTGTTTATAAAAATTGTTTAAATAATCACCAGTTTCTATCACTACTGAGAATATAACAGCAAAGAGTCTTTTGCAAGACATTTCGCAATGATTCCGAAAAAAATGAAACCTATTCATGAAAAAATGGTCAAAATGTGCATTTTCTTATTAAAATTGTTTAAATAATTAACACTCTTGGGTCACTATGAACAATATGACAGCAAGGTGTCTTTAGAAAGACATTTCAAGATGATTCCGCCAAAAAAAATCAATCCTTTTCATGAAAAAATGGTTAAAATGTGTATTTGTGTATAAAAATTGTTTGAACAATTCACATTTTTTGGTCACTATAAAAAATATGATAGCAAGGAGTCTTTAGCAAAACATTCTAAGTTGATTCCGCAAAAAAAATCACGTCTTTTCATCAAAAAATGGTCAAGATGTGCATTCGTTTATCAAAATTGTTTAAATAATTGGCAATCATTAGCTATTCTTAACTTATTGTAAGCGCACATTATTATCTATGATACTTTATACAAAAGCTATGGGTTAAAATTAGCTAATGATTGCGAATCACGAAAAAATGACTTTTTTAAATTAATTTGTTTATGACATTATTAAAAATTTTTGCTGTTACGCTAGTTCACTGAAAATTATTTTTAGTTATTTATTACATTGATTTTTGATCTTTTTTAATGAATTTGAAAGTCTTAGAAGAAATGGTATCACGGAAAAGTTTAGCAATACAAAGTCGTAAGTTTGTTGTTAAATAACAAATTTCTTTTGAGTCGAAATAAAATATCCGCAGTTAGTCATTATACCTGGAAGCCTTACTGTCATTTTCAAAAAAGAAACATCAAAATCCGTTAAGAATTGCACTGTCGGTCGATTTTTGTCCAAAAAGGTGCTTTTTCCCCCACTGTGTGCCGGTGCGTGCGCAATGCTTGGTGTTGATCGGCAGACCATCACTGCCCACAAGTCGCTTCACAAAATGACAAGTTTGCGATAGCATGTGCTTTTCCATACTCTACGTTTGGTAACTGTTTGAAAACTTTTGAACAGCTGACACCTTGCAGCACTGTGCTTCATAGCATCCGACACCTTCATTCTTAAAATGTGTAGTGTTACTCTGTAATAATGACAGGGGTGTGTTTTTCTTTGACTTTTGACTTTTTTAACGTGTTTCGACTTTATTGAAATTTTAACTTATTATTTCGACCTAAATGTGAAAGTGTATCGTTTTTTCATTTCGATTCTTTTTTAACTTTTGAAGACTTTAGAATAGCTGATACTTTGTAGCACTCATCATAATACTCTTTTTGTGTATTTTTACTGTGCAGTGTTCCGCTGTCATACTGACAGGGTTGTGTTTTTTCTTTGACTTTTTTAACGTGTTTCGAATGTATTCGAATTTCAACTTTTTATCTTTTGATGTAACTTTTAAAGTGTATCGATTTTATTCGATTTTTCTATTGTTTTTACGTTCGTTGACTGTAGTGCCGTATCAAAATGAGCTTTAAGGACTGTATTGCTCAGCAAAATGGGATTTATGAACTCATCTGCAATGCAGTCTCCAATTTGAAAAAGTCCGGTAAAACAAACCTTTCCAAGAATGTCCTTAACGTTCACTTGGAAAACTTGCAAAAGAAGTGGTCGAAGTTTTGTACAAACCATGATCAGCTTCTCATTGTGCATGAGGACAATTCAACCGAACCATATTTTGCACAAGATTTGTTTAATAAAGGAGAAGAAGAATATTTTGTTCTGAAGGTGTATATCCAGGACGAGTTGGACGCACTTGGTGCTTCTTCCTGTTCCAAGGGTACACCCACCGCTACCAATGACGCTCCTTTAAGGCAAGTGAAAAAGATGTTTTCACAACTGGAATTACCCAAGTTTTCCGGTGATTTCACTGCATGGCCTGCCTTCCGGAATATGTTTTGTTCGATGGTAAAGGACGACGCTACTCTGCCGTCAGTCCAGAAACTGCATTACTTGAAGGCAAGTTTGACAGATGAGCCTGCTCAGCTGTTAGTCAACATAAGTATCACTTGGGATAGCCTGGAGCGGGCATGGGCAACACTTATGGATCGCTACAATAGTGAACGGGCTCTTATCAGCGAGTATTTTAGGGAAACTTTTCGGGATAGAACCTGTCACTATCGGAGCATGTTTCGAGACATCGTACTCTCTTAAATGACACTTGTGAAGTGATTGGTACACTTACCTCCATGAATAGACCAACGAAATACTGGGATGATATTCTGGTTTACATGACAGTGAACCGTTTAGACCGCTCCTACCGCAAGGCTTGGGGAGAAAAAACGGGATCACTTCCTTATAATCCTTGGTTCGAGACTTTATGGACCTTTTTAGCTTTACGAGTGAAAGCTTTGGAGTCCCTTGAGTTTGGGGAAGGTTCTCAATTCAAGCTTTGGTTTACCGAAAGTAAATTTAAAATGACAGGTGTCAAATCTGGTAAGAAGGGTTTTCCCACACAAGTTCATGGTGCTGCACTAAAAGAGGGTGGTTGTCCGCTATGCCCTGGTAAGCACTTTGTTTTGTAGTATTTTTAGATCCAAGACTCCTGACCAGCGAGGAGAACTAATTCATAAGTGCGGGTTATGTTTTAATTGCTTGGGAAAGCACATGATCCGAGAGTGCGTCTCACCCAAATGTTCTCAAACTTACTCCGGTCTACATCATACTATGCTATATCGGTCTTCTAGTAACGTTGCAGGAAGTAAATCTGTCACTACAGCTGTGCCTAGCACGTCTAACTTAAATGTAAATAGCACCGCATTTACATCTGCTATGTCTTCCGTCAATTCGCATGTTGCTAAAGCTCCTCTATAACTAGATGGGCCAGTGCTTCTAGCCACAGCAATCGTTCCCACTGAAGGATCAGATGGCTATTTATATTCTTCTTGAGCCCTTCTCGATCAGGGCGCTCAAGCGTCTTTTGTATCTGAGTCTTTTGCTAGGAGACTTAAGTTAAAACGACTTCGTGCCATCGTCACGGTGGGGAGCGTCGGCGACCAACGCACAAAAGCCTCTCGCGGTTTGATAAATGTTAGGGTGACATCATGTGTTAATCCTGAGGCTAGATTTTATGTACGCTGTATTGTTTACCGAAGCTTACGTCTTATGTACCCCCTCGTGGTATTTCTACGGATCATTGGCTCCAAATTTAGGGGCTGGAATTGGCGGATCCGCTTGTCGATCGTGGTGGCTCGATTGGCACGATTTTAGGTGCAGTGGTTTACTCATACGTCATTGAGGAATGAGTCCGAAAGGGGGCTTTTGGTTCTCCTACGGTTCAGCAAACTTCTTTGGGCTGGATTTTGTCCGGTCTATTTTCTGAGGAACCTTCTTCGTTTACTCGTAAAATTGTTGGACAGCAATGTGCGGTTGATCACGAATTATTAGATCTGCTGCGTCGATTTGTTGTATAGGAGGATCTACATACTGAATCTCTTAAGTTCAGTCTTGATGAGGAGGAGTGTGAGAAACTTTTTCTCTCCACTTATCATCGTTCCGAAGAGGGCCGTTACATTGTTTGACTTCCAATCAAGGATCGGTCGATAAATTTGGAAGATTCTCGTTCTGCCGCTTATAGAATGTTCTGGAGTCTCGAGAGGCGTTTTCGACGAGATCCTGTTCTGCATCAATCTTATTTACAGAGCATATAGGAGTATGCGGTTTTAGGTGAGATGGACTTAGTGTCTAATCCTGATGAACTACAAGCTACTCAGGGTTACTTTTTACCACACGACTGCGCCATCAAGGAAACCAGTTCTAGTACCAAATTGAGACCGGTTTTCAATGCTTCTTAGCAAACTGATTTAGGTATTTCTCCAAATGAGCTACTGCACTCGGGTCCGAAACTTCAAACAGAACTTCCAGACATCATACTTCGTTGGAGATCCTACCATACGAGCTGTCTAAACACCGTGACTTTCGGATTTGCTTCGTCTCCTTACTTGGCGACCCGTACTTTACATCAACTGACAGAGGACGAAGGAATCAACTTTCCTTTGGCCACGCATATTCTGAAGAACGAAATTTATGTGGACGATGTACTTTCTGGAGCCTATGACATCGCTACATCCATAGAGAAACGCCGCCAAGTGAATCTTCTGCTCAAGGTGGGCGATTTCATCTTGAAGAAATGGTTGTCGAACTGCGAGGATGTTCTACAAGGAGTCCCGGAAAATTACAAAGAAAAGGCATCGTCTTAGGAATTTATTCAAGAACCAACTCACAGGGCTCTCGGAATTCTTTGACATTCTGTTTCGGACTGTTTTAAGTTTCAGGTTCTACTATCTGCGGAGTCTGGGACACCAACAAAAAGGAGCGTTTTCTCCGAGATAGCTCGTCTCTTTGATCCGCTTAGATGGCTTGCACCAGTCTCAGTTATAGCCAAAATTTGTGTGCAGAGTTTGTGGAAATTCAAAATAGATTGGGATGAGCCTTTGCCTACTGATCATATTGCTACGTGGGAGAAGTACAGGAACGAGCTTCCTGAACTGTCATCGTTTAGTATTCCTCGTTGGTTGGGATGTTCTTCGGACGAGCCTGGCTGCGAACTTCACGGCTTTGGAGATGCGTCGGAGAAGGCTATCGGTGCGGTTGTCTATCTGAGGATCCTAACTCCTTCATATAAGATACGAATCACGCTCATTATAGCCAAGACTAAGGTTGCTCACCTTAAGGAGACATCTTTGCCTCGTTTAGAACTTTGTGCAGCTGTTCTGCTTGTTCGGCTGGTAGTTTATGTTAGCTCCGTCTTGAATCTACCCACTACGGTCCCGAGTCATCTATGATCTGACTCGGCAAATACTCTTGATTGGATCCGAGGCCATCCTTTACGACGGATGACACATATTTCGAATCGGGTCTCGGAAATACAGACTGTCTTGCTTGACGCTATCTGGCATCATGTTCCAGGGATTGACAATCCAGCTGATTGTGCGTTTAAGGAATTTGTCCTTTACTTTTGGAGAGCCATCCTCTCTGATGGGCTGGACCACTTTGGTTATCGCTACCAGCCACTTCTTGGCCATCTTCTACAAGTTCGGTAGATCCGAGCATCAACAGAGAGGAGAGGACCGTTGTCCATGCTGCAACGGTTGAACTTGATCCAACTGTGGTCCCTGCTGGGTCGATACTCGACCTTGACTAAACCACTTCGCATTACTGCTCTCTATCTACGATTCCTCAAGCGGTTGAAAAGGAAATCCATTGACTTTCCTGCATGCAAACTTAACCCAGACGTTTTAAAGCGTGCTCGACGCCATCTGATTGGGTATGAACAACGCCGACACTTCTTCGAAGAGCTTAAGTTGCTGCGCAAAAAACTCCCAGTTACTGCAAAAAGTCCTTCACTTCGTTTGCTGTCCGCTCTGTGAAACCCCATCTTTGTCGAGTAGTGGGAGATACTACCGACTTTTGAGGAAATGGCGACTTTCCTCGCACAGGTGGAAGCTTGCCTTAACTCACATCCACTACAGGCTCAGAGTGATGATCCGAGTGATCTGGTGCCGTTGACAGCGAGTCATTTCTTGATCAGTTTTCTGATCTTCACAGTTCCAGAACCATCTCTCATAGATCTTAAACAAAATCGATTACAACGGAGGCAGCTTACCAGACAGATGTATGACGATTTCCGTACCAGATGGTCCTCTGAATACCTGCAAGAACTGCAAACTCGTCCGAAGTGTCAGAGGCCTATGCCTCCAATCAAGATCGATGACCTCGTGCTCATCTTGCACGAAAATCTCCCTCCCACAAAGTGGGCTCTAGGCAGCGTCATTGCTACACGTCCGGACGCTGGAGGTCGTGTCAGATCCGTTACTCTGCGGACTGCAAATGAGACTCTTGATAGACCCATTGTAAAGTTGTGTGCCTTGTCGGTTCACCCTTTGGAGGTGCAACCTACCACGTGAACTTTTTTTTTGTGACTGTAGTGAGTGTCATTTTTCGTTTGAATCATCGAAAAGGGGGGGGGGGGGGTGAATGTTCCGGATAATTCATATCGGTTCCGTCTATTGTATTTATATCGTATGACCGTGTGCTGCGCGAGTGGTATCTTCTCTCCTCACTGGACGAATTGAGGTAGTCAGGGTCAGTGTCGAACGTTACGAAGTTCGAGTCGGTTCCTCTTACACTTCTTTTTTTAAATTAATTGTAAAATTTACGTAGCCTTTGCTAGATGGCAAAACTTTGACACTGCTTTAATAAATTATATGTATTTGGTGCACAACAACTGATCATGATGACTCAGTGACTTTTTTTCACCATCAAACTTTGAATCCTGCATGTATATTGTTTTTTCTTTAAGTGCTTTTCGCCAAAACATTTTTCATCCGTTAAATTTTTTAATTATTTGTGAATATTTCTAAAACTTTTAAATCATCTGATTTTTTTTCTAGTTGAGTCAAATTTTTCCCACATTTTATTTTATTTTGAAATCATTAAAGAAGTGTTCAGATTTTTCTTTAAAAAATTTTGAAATCTTTTTAAATATTCTCTAAGAATTAATTTTACCAAATATGAATGATTTAAGCAATTTCATCCGTTCGATGTTCCAATCATTTACAAATCTTGTTAAAACTTTTGAGCTATCGGATTATCTTTCAAAATGAGTCAAGTTTTTCATAATTTCTTCTTTTAATTTTGGAGACTTTGAAGAAGATACCCTAAAATATTTCGGATTTTTCTTCCAAAAACTATGAAACCTAGAGAAATATTTTCCAAGAATTGATTTCTCCAAATATAAAATCATTTACATTTTTAAACCATTCAACTTTTGAATTATTTTTAATAAAACTTTTAAACTATTTGATTATCTTTTAGAGTAGTCCGGCTACTGGAAGAGCTAGTCAAAGCTATTTCCATTCTTTTTTCTGAAATTTGGAATTAAATCCAAAATTTTACCAGCTTATCAATTAATAAATTGAATGATTAGTTTGTATGCTGATCAATATAAATAAAATATTTTTAAATAATAATATAATGTAAATTTAATTGTTGATTTGACTCGATTCATGTCAGCGTCATTTTTCACGCTCAGCAGTTGGCAGCGTAACCACATGTCGAGAAAGCCGAGAAAGTAAACATAACCTGCAATGAACCGGCAACAAAGTCATTATTTGAAATTTCGCGTGCTTTCCCAGTCCAGCAGAAGCTATACTGTCAACCTTAGTCGCTGCCACACCGTTATCTTCATATTTTACCTCGGTATGCTTTGCTAAAATTAAGCTAAAATACCCTGGAAGCAAGTACAAATGAGCAGTAATTCAAATTTCATATTATATTTTCTGTCTCCAAAACAGTTTTCTCAGCAATATTCAACGTGTTTTAAAGCCAAAATTAATCATTTTTGGAGCCCGCGAAAGGCCTGGAAAGGGTCCCTAGAAAAAGGCATTATGTGAAAGAGGACATATTTCTTCGTAAAAAAAAAACAAATTTTGATGATTTTTCATCTGATCGATCCAATAGCCGGACTACTTCAAGATCATTCAAACTTTTCCTACATTTTCTTTTAAATTGGAAAACTTTAAAGAAATTTACTTGAAATATTTCACATTTTTCTTAAACAAATTCCAAACTCTTTTAAAATATTCTCTAAGAATTAATTTTTCCAAATACAAAATTATTCTAAATTTTTAATCTATTCAATCTTAAAATTTAAAAAAAAAATATTTCTAAAACTTTTAAAACATCCGATTATCTTTCCAAAAGAGTCGAATTTTTCCTGCATTTTTTTTTAAATTTTGAAAGCTTTAAAGATGTGTCTCCAAAATATTACAGATTTTTCTTTTAAAACTTTTGAAATGTTTTGAAATTTTCTCTAAGAATGAATTTTTCCAAATATAAAATAATTTCACATTTTTAATCCACTCAATTTTTAAATTATTTAAAAATATTTTCAAAACTTTGAAACCCTTAGATTAGAAAGTTTTGAAAAGATTTAAGAATAATTTCAAAATCGAATGGATTGAAAATTAAAAATGATTTTTTATTTAGAAAAAATATTCCTTCGAGAATATCTCAAAAGATTTTGAAAATTTTGAAAGAAAAATCTGAAATATTTTAAGTACACTCCTTTGAAGTTTTTAAAATTAAAAAAAATGTAGGAAAATGTTGACCCATTTTAAAAGATTCAACAAAATTTATAAATAATTTGAAAATTGAACGGATTCCTTTTAAATAATTTTTGAAATCTTTTGAAATATATAACTTGTAAATATCTCTGAAAGGGATTCAATTTTTTGTATCCTGTAACACAAAAGAAAATTTATCCAAAATCTTTCGGATTCTTTTTCGACAATTTTGTAAATCTCTTGAAATGATTTGAAATCTCTGTAAATTTTCGTTCAATATTTTTTTTTCAATTAAAAAATCACCTAATAGTTTCCCATGAATCTCTAGAAAATTCGTCTATTCTCTTGAAACCTATTCAAATTCTCAAGGAGCTCCCATATTTTTTCGAAATATTGACAATTTTATTTTCGAATGTTTTTGAAACTTGTAAACCTTTTGAATATTTTCTAAAATGAGTTTTAATTTATCCTTATTTTTTTTAAATTTCAAAACTTGAAGAAAGTGTTCTTAGAATGTTGTAGGTTCTTGCTTTACAATTCTTGAAGGCTTTTTACACATTCTCTACAAACTAATTTTTCTGAATAAAAAATTATTTTGAATATATGTATGTAATTTATTATACTCTCTCCTTTTTACGGGTTTGAGAGTCTTAAAAAACAAAAACCTTTACAATAGCCTCCTCTCCTTACAATCAGTATTCTTAACCTATCTTAACCCTACTTATATTAACACTAGAAGTACCGGGATTTTCCGCCACCTATGGTTACCACGAGGGGTCAATTGACCCATACATGCGTTGGGTGTCAAATAATGATTTTGAACAGTTTCTACCGTCAAAAGTTAATGATAGAAGTATGCTATATTCATATTGAATCGTTAATATAATTAGAGAAGAGTAGTGAGTCCTGAAAAAGTACAACAAAGAAGTGAAAATGCTCGCCTACCCCAGCGTAGTCCTACCGACGTCGCACGTTTTTATCGTAACTTTCAGATGTTCCTTTTTATGCAAGATCTGCGAATTGACTAAAGAAGAGCTTAATTCAGTGTAATTACTATCTAGCAATAGTTTTGAGTAGGTTGGAGTAAGAAAAAAAATTGTTCACAATGTTTTAAACAAATTAATGAACAAAAGCCATTTTTTGTGATTCGCAATGATGAGTTCTTTGAAATTCATAGTTTTTATATAGAATATGAGAGAAATGTAGGGCTAATTATGATTATTTGAGAATATCTGCTGCTTGGCAGCATTATTTAAACAATTTTTATAAACAAATACACAGTTTTCGTATGTCACAATGAATAGGATCCATTTATTTGCAGAATCGACCAAAAATGTCTTGCTAATGACTTCTTGCTATCATTTCTTCAAATTGACAACAATTGGTAATTATTTAAACAATATTTGTAAACAAATTCAAATTTTTGACATTATTCCACGAGAAGGGCCAATTTCTTCGCGGAAACTGAAATATTTTGTGATGAAATACCAGCAAAAACAATGTTGGGGTCAATTGACCCCTGCCGGTAACAGACTATAAAAACTCGTTTTTTTTCAAAGTACGCATCCAAAATTTCCGAAAAAAATTGTCAAATACTCCTATTTATAAATAATTGAAAGTCACAAAACGCCATCTCTTTGCAAGCAGCCGCTGCAGAGATTTACGACTTGAAAAATCGAAAGGGGTCAATTGACCCAGCCTGGTACTTCTAGTGTTAAACAGAGGGTGAAACGGAAGCCCTAACTCTAGTCTCCCTCTCTCTGTGATCCCTTCTCCTTATAATTCCTACTGTCTCTACATTTTCCTTTCTCCTTCTCTCTGACATAGTGCCCCAGCACCTCTTTACCCTACACTACCACATTCCTCTTTTTCCTCTCTTTTTCCTCCACCAACACTTTACAAACAAACTCTCCCACTGTACACCTGGCGCCCCAGCACCCCCTTTTCCCACTCCACATACACCATTATTATCCCTTCTCTTTATTCCTGTCTCTCACCTGGCGCCCCAGCACCCCTTTTTCTCACTCAACATACAGCCTCGCTCTGCTTTTCACTCACGCACATATTCTTTCGCACCACCCAGCTCCTACGTGATATTCTTCTTCCTTTCCTGCTCGCCGTCCTTCTTCTTCGCCAGAGTTATCATGCCGGATACCACCATCTCTCCTTCCGTTTCACTCCAGTGCCAGATCGTCTCCCCTACCTTCGCCCTCACGAACCTTAACTCAACTTCGTTCCCTGCCAGTTCCATTCTTCACTTCTCCCTTCTCAGCCATTCTTGAATCTGCTCTTCCCTTTCCGTTAGGGATGGTCGACTCGAGTCCGATTCCTTCGAGTATTCGATTCTCGGTGCTTTGAGACTCGAATATCCGGACTCGAGTTGTCACGGTCGGGACTCGAGTTTTGACATCGAGTCCAAGCGGTTCTTCGATTCTCTCTCCTCCGATTGTCTATCTCTTTTCCTCTTATGCATACACTGCCTGCCTGTTACCGGCCGGAAAAGTTTACTAAAGGCCTTTTCCTACCTCGCTTGCTGGCAGTGGTAGGCAGCCCAGCTGCATAGAGTCCACAAGAGTGAAAGAGATAGAGAATTTTCCATCTGTTTCTCTCCTATGAATTTTCTGCAGGCAGACTGTCTGCCACTGTCAGCAAGCAGAGGTATGAAAAGGCCATAATGCGCATGCTCGCCCGAATAGCGTCCGACTAGTGGCTCCGCATAAATAATAATTGTTCTAATTTAACAAAATCTGTATAGCTTAATATGACAACATTAATTTTTTTAATTAATGAACTATACAGAGAAGCATTCTATTGACCCTCGAGAACAAAATTGTACAATAATTGTAGATTTTTAAAATTAAGGCGAGTATGAGTCATTCCCGGTCTCTAGCGTATCATCGTTTTAATTTAGCAACAGGAATTTAGTTTAATAATTAGACATTAATTTTGTAAATAATAAATTATATTATAGCTTAAAAAATAAGTTTTAAGTAAACTATTCTTTTAATTTTCCAAATTACTGTGTGAGTTACTTTCGGTCGTTAGTGTATCGTTGCTTTGATTAGATAAAAAACGTATAGTTTTATGATACATTAATTTTGCAAATAGAAATGAAAAAATTATAGTTTAAAAGATCAATTTTGAGTAAACTATTCTTTTAATTTTTTTAATAATTATGGTTGTGAGTAATTTACGGTCTCTAGTTTATCATAGTTTTAATTAGATAATAGGCATTATAATTTAATTATAATTATACATTATATCATACATGATATCATCATATCATTATACATTATATTATAGCTTAAAAAATGAGTTTTAAGTAAATTATTCTTTTAAGTTTCAACATTAATGTGGGTGTGAGTCACTTCCGAAATATAGTATATAATTGTTTTTATTACACAAAATACGTATAGTTTAATAATTTAACATTAATTTTGCAAATAAAAATATCATAGTTTAAAAAATAAACTTTACGTGAACTATTCTTTCAATTTTAAAAATTATTGTGGGTGTGAGTCACTTCCGGTATTGAGTGTATGATTGTTGTAATCAAACAAAAAACGTATAGTTCAATAATCAAACATTAATTTTGCAAATAGAAATAAAAATATGATAGTTTGAGAGATCAATTTCAAGTAAACTAATCTTTTAATTTTCAAAATTATAGTGTGTGAGTTGACGTCCGCTAAAAAACACTTTGTGTTTTTTGGCGGACATCTTAAAGTATTTTAATATATAATTATTTTCATGGCCATTCGTTACAATGGACAATACCAAGTATTTTAATATTTGAACATTTGGATTCACCATGGTATCTGCCTGCCGGTAGAACCAAATCAAAACAAGCGCGCAGGAACTTGTTTGGACAAGATTGTCATCCCGAAACCTTTTTATCGGTGTTGAGGTTTTCCTGGATGTCAGAGTTACTTCCGGTCTCAAGTGTGTAATTGTTTTAATGCAACGAAAAACGTATAGTTTAATAATTAAACATTAGCTTTGCAAATAGAAATGAAAATATGATAGTTTAAAAGAGCAATTTCAAGTAAACTATTCTTTTAATTTTCAAAATTATAGTGTGTGAGTCACTTCCGGTCTCAAGTGTGTAATTGTTTTAATGCAACAAAAAACGTATAGTTTAATAATTAAACATTAGTTATATATATATAGTTAAAAGTTTGCCATAAGGACAACCGCAGGATTGCGCCGAGAGCGGGTGCTAATCTGAATAATTACACCACCTCCCAGCGAAATCGCGGTAAAATTTCAGTTGTAACCACGTCTCAGGACCGTGAGATAGGTGGTTACAGTCTGCGATGAATTCAATATGATGATCCGGCAAAAGTCCGGTGAAACAGGACACGGAGCGACCCAAGGACGACCGCCTTCTGCATTTTCCCCGCAAGTGTCTCAGCATTTTGTTGATACAGGGATGCTTTTCAGGCTATTAACCAGTGAAACTTTGGCACCTCCAAGAGCGCCGATGATTAAGACGATTAGCTTAACAGAATATTCGGGGTATAACCGTCGCAACTCCCTCGTAAGATATTTATACCTCTCTTTCTTTCCTTTCTCCTTGGCTTTGACGGTTGATTCAGCTGGTGCTGAAAATTCGATAACGAACATGGTTCGTTTCTCGAAGTCAAGGAGAACTATGTCAGGCCTCGAGTGCGCAACAAAAACAATTGTCGAGAATATGAAGTTCCAGTATATACGGCACTTCTCATTTCCGACAATTGACTCTATTTCCCTAGGAGCGTTTAGCGGAGCGGTATTTGGGCCAATTCCGTAAGAGTGACAGAGATGGTAATAAAGCACTCTTAGTGCCGCATTGTGCCTTTGGATGTAGGTTGTTCCCGCATGAGTTGGACAACTAGATAGTATGTGTGGTATATGCGTATATTGTATATATAGAGATAAGGATGTTACGCGCATGCTCATCAGGATAATCAAGTGGATTTGGGCCCATTGAAGCCAGTCTTGTATCATTGAACGTATAGTACGCGTGTCCTCGATTACGCTAAACGAGCGTGGAACAGTGTAAGGAGAATAAAAGGAATATGAGTTAAGTCAATGTCGGAAGAGATTAAAAATGTGGAAAAGGTGCTGGATTTATAAGTTATCAAAAGCTGAAGTGGTGGCAAAGATTAGGGAATATGGTATTGTAAATGTGGATGAATCTCAGAGTTTAGATGTGCTGCGTAAACTTCTAGTAGTTACAGTATGAAAAAGTGACGCTGGAAAATCACAGGATGGTGATAAATTGGATAGTGAGACAAGCAGGAAGGATATTAAGGTGAAAGAGCAGAAGGATATACGGATTATTAACAAGATGGGCTCGAGTGATAAAATTCATGTACAGTTCAAGTTAGGTGTGGACGATTGGGAAATTTTTATTGAACGTTTGGAATTTTATTTCGATGCTTTAGATATCGCGGAGGATAAAAAACGCTCCGTGCTTTTAACAAAGGTGGATATTGATACATATAATTTGCTACGAAATCTTTCGGCTCCTCAAAAGCTTGAAGATTTAACCTATGCACAAGTAGTTCAAAAATTAAATGATCATCTAGCTCCTCCCCCTTCGGAAATAGCTGAAAGAGCAAAGTTTGCGGTGACTAGTCAAAAAGCTGGAATTAAAATCACCGAATTCGTCGCGGAATTAAAGTTGGCAGCTCGCCACTGCAAATTCACAAACGACCAAGAACGCCCTCGTGATCAATTTGTCGCGGGAGTTTATGATATGACAACAAAGATTGAACTTTTCCGGCAAACAAATTTGACATTTGATAAGGCAGTGGCTCTGGCTACGGAAATCGAAACAGCTCAAATAAATGCTCACAGGGACACCGAAGCCAACACTACATTGGAAAATAATCTACAAGTACACAAGATGGGTTATCAACAAAAGAAAAATAATGTACAGCGTAAAGGCGAACCGAGTTCTCAAGCAGGGAAGAAACCAACGTGTTTTACATGTGGTAGAGTTGGTCATGCGAAACCAAATTGTTACTATAAGGATTATAAGTGTCGCAATTGTGGAGTTCAAGGTCATCTCGCTAAAGTCCGCCGGAAACAAAAGCAAGCAAGCAGAGATGCCGTGAATTTGTTTTCAGGGGCACCGTCCGAGAACAATGACGATGATCAAGAGGACCTTATCAACAGCGTGGTAAACTCTATTTATAAGTTAAAGGAAATCAACAAGGTATGTAATGATAGAGTGGATCCTCAATTCTAAACTATTCTTGTCAACAACGTTCCTCTGGAAATGGAAATAGATACTGGTTCAGCAGTTGCGGTGATATCTGAAAGAGATAAATTGAAATGGTTCCCTAAAATTAAAGTGGAAAAATTAAAGGATAAATTTAAAGTAGTGGGGGGAGTAGTGATAGCTCCTGTCGGTGTAATGCGAAATTTAATAATCGAATGTAATGGCATAAAAGCGGTGGGTGATTGTTACGTAGTTGAAACTGATATTCCACTGGTAGGTTGACCTTGGCTCAAGAAGTTTAATTTATTTCCAATTCCGCTGACACATGTTAATAAGCTGGGGCCGATTTTTTCGATGCAGGAAATCCTAGAAAATAAATACCCGGAATTATTTGCTAATGGGTGGGGGACATATAATAAAAAAAAGATATCCCTTATAATGAAGCCTGATTCGAAACCAGTATTTAAAAAGACTAGACGGCTACCATTTGCATTAATTGAAGGGACAAATGCTGAATTGGATAAACTGATTAAAAGTAATGCTCTAACATCTGTTGATTTTTCGGAGTGGGCTACACCAATTGTTCCACTTCTAAAAAATGATGGCTCGATACGTATTTGTGGTGACTATAAAATTACAGTGAATCCCTGCCTCGAAATAAAACAATACCCTTTACCCCGTAGTGAAGCAATTTTAAAGAAACTGTCAGGGGGGGTGTAAAATTTTCTAAAATTGATTTATCGAACGCATATCAGCAAGTATTATTGGAGGAGGATAGTAAAAAATATACAACGATAACTACCCATAGAGGGTTATTTCAGTATAATCGTTTACCTTTTGGTCTAGCGTCAGCTCCTGCGGAATTTCAAAAAATCATGGATGATTAACGGCAGATTTTCCGGAAGTAGATTTTTTTTTAGATGATGCATTCGTCACAGGAAAAACTGAAGCGGAGCATGACGAAAAACTGGACCAACTGTGTAGACAATTATGTGAAAGCGGTTTAAGAATCAATAAAGATAAATGTGTTTTCAAAGCCGATCAAATACAGTATTTTGGGCTGATTATTGATAAGGTAGGAATTCGACAAACATTAGACAAAACTGAAGCGATTGTTAATGCCCCAACCCCAGTAAACATTAAACAGCTGCAATCATTTCTTGGTATAGTAGCGCATTTCGAAAGGTTTATAGAAAATACGGCGACGAAGCTTAAACCATTATATGATTTACTGAAAACAAATGATAAATGTCTCTGGAACGAATTGTGTGAAGAGGCATTCGTTACTACTAAAAAAGTTATTGCTTCCTTAAAAGTACTAGTGCACTACGATCCCGACTTAGAGTTAATTTTGGCATGTGACGCATCACCGTATGGGTTAGGAGCAGTAATTTCCCACAAGATGGATAATAGTCAAGTGCGACCGATTGCTTTTGCATCACGACGACTGAATAAAGCAGAAACGCATTACGCTCAGATTCATAGAGAGGCGGCGGCTATTATTTTTGCTGTGGAAAAATTTTATATGTATTTGTATAAAAGAGAATTTGTGCTCGAAACCGATCATAAACCGCTAACCTTGATTTTTGGTCCTAAGTGCGGCATACCCTTAATTGCGGTGAATAGATTACAGCGTTGGGCTTTATTTTTATCAGCGTTCCAGTTTAAGATTAGATATATTAAATCTAAAGATAACGCAGTTGCTGACAGTCTCTCACGACTGCCTATGGAAGAGCAAACCATGAATAAAAGCAAGGATTTGGAAATAAATATTAATATATAATATATTGATGATCGCGTGTTTATAAACGCTAAAGAGGTGGCTCAACAAACGCTTAAAGATAACGCATTGTGTAGAGTCATGAGAGCAATTCGAGATGGTTGGCCACCCAGCACAATAAAAAATGATAAGGTATTGGCACCTTTTTACATGAAACGTAATGAACTTACTGTCGAAAGTAATTGCGTTCTTTTGGGGTTATCGGGTGATTATACCTGAAGTATTAAGAACGGAGATTCTAACGGAACTGCACGCTAGTCATTTCGGGATTGTTCGCATGAAGGAAATAGCCAGATCTTTTCTCTGGTGGCCTGGTATCGATTCAAATATTGAAACTTTGGCAAAGAATTGCGAGGAATGTTTAGAAGCTGGTAATAATCCTCCAAGAACGCAGTTACACCCTTGGACATGGCGGTTTCGAATTCACATGGATTTCTTGGGGCCATTTCACGGAGATGTGATTTTAGTAGTTTTAGATGCACATTCAAAATCGCCGGAGGCAATTAATATGAGAAATAATATTACGTCAAAGAAAACGATTAATGTACTAGATAGCTTATTTGCTCGACATGGTTTTCCCTTCCAAATTGTTTCCGATAATGGCACTACGTTTACAAGCGCTGAATTTAATCAGTTCACTACTGCGAGAGGCATTAAGCATACCTTTTCACCAGTTAATCATCCGGCCAGTAATGGAGCAGCAGAAAATTTTGTGGGAACATTCAAACATAAAGTTCAAAAAATTTGGAAAAGCGGCTCGTATTTGGATGAAGCGATAACACAATTTTTATCTGATTATCGCACAACAGCGCATGCAACCACAGGAGTTTCTCCTGCCTCATTGATCTATAAACGCGAATTGCGAACCAGATTCTCCTTAGTGCGCCCTCTAGTAGAACTCAGTGTAGACAATCGTCAAACTTCACAAATTAAAAACGGGCCTAAACCAAAAATTCGAAACTTTGGCGTTGGTAAAAAGGTCATGGTTAAAGACTTTAGAAAAAATTATCCAGACTGCACATGTGCTCTAATTTTAGAACAAAAGTTACCAGTCACGTTCACGGTAAAACTAAGCGATAATCTAATAGCTAAAAGACATATTGATCAAATCCGTAAAGGATGTATTATAGAAGAAACGGAAAAATGTAAAACATCGAGCATACAAACGCGCAGGCGCTCACCCCGATTAGCGCTTTAATAATTAATGTACTATATTACTATATTACTATATTATAGAAAACAGAAAATGGATCCCATCATTTTTTTTTGTCACGGGGGAAAGATGTGGTATATGCGTATATTGTATATATAGAGATAAGGATGTTACGCGCATGCTCATCAGGATAATCAAGTGGATTTGGGCCCATTGAAGCCAGTCTTGTGTCACCCGGAATAATAACATGAATAAATTGATGTGATCTGAAATGTGGCTAATTATTACAAATATCACAGTATGTGTCTATATAACTAGATAGTATGACAAAATTAATGTTTGATTATTGAACTATACGTTTTTTGTTTGATTACAACAACAGTTTCAGTTTTGATTCCTTGGGAATCGAACCGAAGGGTCTATGACAAAGCTACCAAACGTGTCCTCGGGTTGCGGATAGAGGGTCCCTGTACCAAGGGTTTCTGCTGAATGTGGTTACAATAATTAATAAGCAGTTGCGGAAGATTGTCCAGGGATGGTCCCGAAGGAATAAGCCCTAAGCAGAGGCGTAACAACCGTGCCGAAAGCTGAGTGTCACCTAGGTGAGATGTCTCAAACGGTGACTCTGGGACACCGGTGCGGTTCGAAACAATCGAACGCGCAGAGCTCCCGGCAATGTGTCGGACAACAATGCCGACTACCCTAGAGTTTGGGAGAGCCAATCCAGACAGAGTCAATGCGATTGACCGGCAGAATCTCATTACTTTTGATCGGACGGATCGACTCAGGGACGACCTGCTGGAGTGCTATGATGCTAGTATGGCCCCTGAACGAAAAGGTTACATGGCGCAACAGCATGCTCTGTGGTGCGAGAAACACCCAGAGCTCTCGCATTTTTCGCAGAATCGTCTGCGAAAACGCGCCGAGGACCTCCGGAAAAGGGGTTATATAAGCGGAGCGCCTACTCAACCGTAGCCAGAACAAGCCGGCAATAGAGAAAGAGAGGTGACACTAAGATCAACCTCGAACAGGCATCCAATAGAGGGAGAACGATGCTTCAGGACCCGGAGAAACATCAACATTCAGGTTTCTCCCAAGTCCAAAGATCTGGCTGAACTGAATGACGAGCTTCGTGGAAATTTTTCCGAAGAATCCGACCTCTGGACTATCCATTGTTGCGTGTACAATGCAGCGAGAGCTTTGGCAGATACAAACCGTAAAACAGAACCAACGGTTGATCATAAGACAAAAAAAGACGAATGCATCAACTCAGCAAAAAGATCGACTGGGTAAGACATTACGCGTCTGGCATTTAGTGTGTAATTGACTATATAACATCTGGCAGGACTTTCACTAAAAAGGTTCGACAGTTCGCACGCAAACACCGGATCCGTCATCACACAATCAACACCTCAAAGCTACTGACTATCAGGCAGCATATTGTTGACAGAATACGAGTTCTATCTACCGCTAGGAGAAGTCTACAGCGGAGAGAGAGGTGGGTCAGAGAAAATCAACAGTTTTTATCTGACCCATCTAAACTCTTTCAAGACCCTCCAGTTACTGCCGACCATCCACCTGAACCAGAGGAGGTCGAAGCATTTTGAAGAGAAGTCTACGAAGTTCAACATACACTTGAAGAAGGCTCAAGGAACATAAATAGCGTCAAGAAGATGTGCAATGCCCTCATAAGACCTGAGGAAGAATGCCCACCTATCACTACCGAGAAGGTGAAAAATGTATTAAGAGGCATGAAGAACTATTCCGCTCCGAGACCAGATGATGTCAAGACCTTCTGGTGGAAGAAGTTTCCTTCAACCCACCATCTGGCCCGAGTTTTCACCTGATATCTAAAGTCGGAAGAGCCTGCTCATCGATAGATGTGCCTATAAAGACGCAGCATCCTATCAGCGATTTCTATCGATGGCCTGGTTTGATTACCGGAAAGCTTTCGATTGAACCTCCCACAGACTTATTATCTGTTTGCTGGAAAGCTTGAAGGTTCATCCACCAATCGTGAGATGCATACAGACATTAAAGCCGCTTTGGAAAACCATATTTACTATCTCATCCAGGAAACATCGTGTGATCACTAACAGTACCACCTTTCAGAGAGGTGTGTTTCAGGGCGACACCACGAGCCCTCTCCTCTTTTGCCTCACATTATTGCCACTATCTCTCGCGCTTTGCCATTCCGAAGGGTACCTCTGCGGCAAACCTATAAACCGAAAGCATAAGGTCACTCATGTATTTTATACGGATGATCTCAATATCTATGCTAGAAATGAAGAGAAACTACATCTAGCTCTAAAAATTGTCAAAGAGTACAATCAACAGATTGGAATGGAGTTCACGGTAGAGAAATCCGTCAAGGTTAATTTGAAGAAATACATACCTAGGCGTGCCACAGAGCCGCATTCAGGATGTGACATGTATAAAAGATACTCTCCGATGCAGATAGAAATGTCTCATCCGACGGATATGGCCTTCCGAACTGTCGGCGAGGAACAAAATATCTGCAACGAACATGCTTGCCGTCCCAGTTGTACTCTATTCATTTGGAGTAGTTCCATGGACGAAGGACGAGCTCAGATTCCTCGGTATTGGTTCCCGAAAGGTTATGCACATGAACAAAAGCATGCACCTTAAGTCTTCTGTTCTACGACTTTACATCTAACGCCGTCAAGGTGGTCGTGGAATATTGAATCTTGAAAGTCTTCACAACAGGATTATTCTGGGTACAGCACATATAGACGCAAATGTACAAGACCCTCTTCTTAAAATGGTCAGGAAACCCGAAGAAGTGGGCAAAGCGGCGTTCCTGTACAAAGCAGCGGAGAAGGCTGCTGAAACACTCGGTCTTAACCTCAATATAAGGCGTGAGCAAAATGCATCAAATCTTATCCATCTTGAATACTCACTCCTGAAGGCCCGGACTAAGAAAGCACAAGAGAAAAACTTCCGCGAACAGTTCCTTGACAAGAGGATGCAAGGCATCTTCCACAGTAATGTGGAAGATCACTCGATGTCGTATGAGCTAACGTTTGTTTTCCTTAGATGACCCGGATTAAAGTCGGGCATGGAGGGCTTCATTTTGGCATGTCAAGACGGTGTCATTTCCAGTCTAGCATACCGTCGCCACATTTTGAGCCAAGCTATTTCCGATGATAGTTGCAGACCGTGTCATGCACACGCCGATCATCTAGGACACATACTGTCTAGTTGTCAAACTCATGCGGGAACGACCTACTTCCGAAGGCACAATGTAGCACTAAGAGTGCTTTATTACCATCACTGTCACTCTTACGGCATCAGCCCAAATACCTCTCCGCTAAACGCTTCTAGAGAGGTAGAGTCAATTGTCGAAAATGAGAAGTGCCACATATACTGGAACTTCATATTCTCGACAATTGTTTCTGTTGCGCACTCGAGGCCTGACATAGTTTTCCTTGACTTCGAGAAACGAACCATGTTCGTTATCGAATTTTCGGCACCAGCTGACAAAAACGTCACAACCAAGGAGAAAGAAAAGAAAGAGAGGTATAAAGACCTTATAAGGGAGTTGCGACGGTTATACTCAGAATATTCTATTAAGCTGATCTCACCTACGTACAGATTTCTAAAGAAGAAAATGAAAACGTATAATAATTTGTAGGATAAAAAGAGTATTAAAAACATAAAAAGTCATTGAATTTTGAGTTTGATGACGCCTTTCCTTCAGGTATGAATACAATAGAGCAACGGACACCGGTCAATCCGAATTTTTCTCAATTTTTCATGATTTATTAATAATCAAATATTTTTTAAGTAATGATTATTAATTAACACGTAATTAGTCATAGTATAATTGATAATTTCAATTTGTGATTTCCATACTTTTCATACTTTTTCATATTTTCGTGGGTGTGGTGAGCCCGCGCTTGTAGTTATTTACTACAAGAAACTATCCACCTAGAAACACTACCCGAACCGGGTAGTGTCACGCCTACCCCGAAAGGGAAATGGCTTAATGGTGTACATGCATACATACAACCATAAAAATGGTTGCAAAAATTATAATTTTTACCACATATTTAGATTTCTAAACTCATAAATATTGAAAATTCGATGTCCGATCCGAGAGGTCTTACTGTAATATTAATGAAATAATTAAATTGATGTAAATTAAATTAATTGAAAATTTTAAAAATTTAATATAATAGTTAATGATAATGTAATCAATCATTCATTAATAATTAAAAATTATTAATTATTAATTAATCATTTAATTTACTGATAATAATATTAATTAGATAAATAAATGATTATGAATTAACTCGTAACACCGTCTCAATACCGATGCCTAGACTTAAGACTCATGTAGGGGGTAATGTAACAGAAAACTCACCTGAAAAAATGAATTTGAAATTCTAACGTAACGAACGATTATCGGGGGCAATTTTTTTTCCTCTTGGAAGTTTAAATTCATATTTGAGGCGGAATGTCCCCGAGGATCGTCGACATTTGTGACAAATGTGTTAAATTTCTTAAATATTGCATTTCCAAAGCAGCAGAAAAAAAAATAAACAGAACTGGCGCGACATTCAAAATAGAACAATTATTCCAACAGACAAAAGAGTGATAATTTTTATAAAGTTGTAATAAATTATTATGAACCATAACAAATGTAGCTTATTAGAAAATATATTTTGATAATAACACTTTCTTCTGTTGTTTTGGAGATGCAATATGTAAGGAATTTAACATATCTATCGCAAGCTTTGACGATCCGCAGGGACTTTCCACCTCAAATATGGACTTGAGCTTGCAAGAGGAAAAAATTGCTCCTCGATAATCATTCGTTGCGTTAACATTTCGAATTGATTTTTTTCAGGTGAATTATCTAGGTTACATTACCCCCTGCATGGTCCTTAAGGCTGAAATATGAATAATTAACAATGAATATGACAAAGACAATTCTTTGCAGAAATACAATAAAATTTAGTTAAGGGTGTTGGTTAACTCCAACTTGGATTTTTTTTTGTAGGCACGGCACTGGCTCCATATATAATTTTTCCCAAGTATTTCAGAGCAAAAGAAAGGAAGCTTGTCAAATATCCGGGGTTTTGCGAGATCCTCGGATCAACGAAATTGATAGGAATGAAGTCTTTTGCTGAGGCAATAATTATTTACGCGGAAATTATGAATTTTTCGAAAGGTAGATATCTGCGGATAGCAGAAGATAGCATTTAAACGGCGAGAACAGTTCGCAAATTTATTTTTGTACTCACCATTCTGACATCATAGAAGTATTTCCAGAGGTTAGCCAATATTCGAAGACCCAAAACTTGATTATGGCGAACCTAAATTTCGCGAAATACGTCGCGAAATGGAGAAAAATGTGGAACAAAATTGAGATGTCCTGTGTATGTGAGGACCATAAGACTGTATTGGTAAGCAGCAAAGCAAACTCGGCATACAGACCGGCTGTCAAATTCGCGCTCCGAATCTTCAATGCTCTGAAGTCCGCCCCACACATTGCCACTCGCGAAATCGTAGCGCAAATATTTAAAAAGTTTTTGAAGACAGTAACTTCAAATGCACCAATTTTATAGATAAATCAATGTATGATTGTATGTAAATTTACCCAGTTTGAAATTATAACTTTGAAATTATGATTTGAAAATTTTTAAATTATAAATTATAAATTTATCAAGTTATCCACCAATAAATTCCGAAACCATGAAATACGATTTTTGAAATTTCGAAATTAGGCCATCTGAAAATTTATTTATGAATTCCAAACTTTCCAAGTGGTCCAACTACAAATTAATTACATGAAGAATTATGGACATTTATGGCCTTTTCACCAATTGGGCCATAGTATAGATGGACCTCGCGTGTTCCTCCGTGGGGCTTTCGATCTTTTGATTGGCTGTGACGTCAGTGACCGCGCATTCACATTAGTATGAATTCATGTTTCTTAGAATTTGACATAGAATTTTATAGTATGATTCAGAATATAAATAGTAAATGTTTATAACAATAATAATTGATTTTCAAGTGGTCCAACTACAAATTAATTATATGAAGAAGCTTGTAACGGGGCACACGGATTGTGTTCATCTTTTGTGAGCGGAGAGGGACTAATTTGAGATAAAAAAAAGCTGAAACAGTGTACTAAGATGGAAAGCGGTTTACGAGAAAACGGGTTACAAGAAATCTGCGCAAAATAACTATGGGTTTGAATTATAGGACTAAAGAGTAAGTGGCGGCGGGGTAATGGTCTAGGTTCTAGGCTACAGATTCTGCCGTCATGCGTTCGAGTCCTCGTACTCTCTTCATTTTTTTTCTAATTTTTTTTCAATACATTACCGAGAAATAATATTTAGATGGTAGAAATGACATACTTTAGACCAATCA